>OU015490.1:250979554-251239554 GCA_907164885.2 Dolomedes plantarius
TTCGATGTTTATTTGGTGCGCTTCGACAAATACTAAAAGGAGAAGAAAATTTACTAATTAGAAAAAAAGTCCTTACACACCTTTTAAGTGGAATTCGATTTAAACTGTTTATACAGAAGTTTGCATTCTGAAGGTCTGTTTATTTTGCTTTGAATCAATGTTTAATGAAGTTATGAAGTGTGAAACTTCTCGGTAGCATTGAATAAATGGGAAATCAAGCCATTATTGAATGCTGCCGAAATCACTAATGTTTAATGTATAAAACATTAATTTCTGTGAAAAGCGAATTTATTCTGGACTAGCTGAAAACCCGTGCTTCGCTACGGAGTACATTCAAATTAAATACAACGGTCAACGTATGCAATTTATGCCAAAAAATAAATATATATATTTATAATAAATGCGATGATCAATGTATACAATTGATGTAAAATATATATCTATCTATATATATATATTTATAAAAAAATCGTAAGGGATTTGCATTTTTTTGGATAATATCCAATCGTCTCCTGCATTAGAAACAGAAAAAAAATATTTTTTTTGTCTATTTAGTTGTTACGCACGTGTCGATAAATTTATTGAAAGTACCAGAAAAAGAAATCACGCAATCAGCATTTATTAAATTAAATTCTAAAAATTAATCTTTAAAAATTCACCAAAAATCAGGAAATGAAGGTAAAAATTCGAAAAAAATTTCATTTTGAAGGAATTTTTATGATCTTTCTCGTGATATAAATTTTATAACCCTCAATGTATTATTTTAAATGCAAGCGTAAAAAAAAAGTTTAAAAAACAGCTTAAAAATTTAATTTAAAAAAATCTAAGAAGAATTTTTGAAAAATCTTTCTTAGTGCACCCCTACACTATTAGAAGAATCACCATGCAAAATTTCAGCCCTTTAGGTCCAGCGGTTAGGTCTGTGCGTTGTATGTCAGTCAGTCAGTCAGTCAGTGAATGAATAAGTCAGTTACGGAACTGTTTTATATATATAGATCAGAGCATTTAATTGATATAAAAAAAAATGCTAAAAGGGGAAATGCGTGGATTGCACACTTTAAAAATTTACCGGTTTTTAAAGAATAAGCTGATGTGTTATAAGTTATGTGTTATGATGTGTTATAAGGATCTACTTCTGTTTGTTCCACGGGACTCCAATTAAATTAACGGGAGAACATACCCACCAATTCTTTCGAGCCAAGTTATGCCTTTTTCACAGCATGCTAACTGCCTGTTTTGTCTCACAAACAGGATGTTTAATTATAATGACGCAATTTAATTATGATGAGGTAATCAACATCGCTTTGATTGCCTCATCATAGCTAAATTGTCCTGAACAAGCTGTAAATAAAGGGAATCGTTTCTACAAAGATAGGCATACTCAGCCGCCATGGATCTATTTGGCGTATGGAAGTGTTTGACTCATGCTTGGGCTTCTTAACATAGCATAGCCGGCAAACCTGCTGGAAGCAAAACAAATCCAAGATTTTAGTGGAAATTTGCAGTCAATTCAGCCCATGTTGAAAAGGAAAAAACGTTTCTAAATGCTTGTGGGACAAAAATTTATAACGCTTAAATATTATTAAATTACATGAAACGCATCACCTCTGTCAAATTTGACATCCTTTAGCAAGAATTACTCCAGAAATTGCTCTTCACGAGTCGTCTCACCTCCTATGCATTTATCGGCATCGTCATACTGGGGGGGGAGGGGGGGGCGGGGCCTCTAAAAAGAGCGAAATTTAGAATTTAGATTCATTTCCGGTTAATACTCTCAAGATGCAATCTATACCTAATCATACCCGCACTTACTGACTATTGTTAATCTTTCTGTTGTAATTCCATCAATGACATTCCACCGTCCATTCAGCATTGTAATTCCACCAAAGACAATGAATCTACTGACGTTTCATTGGTTTTCAGTGGTATTTGCCAAGCTATTCTGTGTTCCAGACAAGACGTGTCTCAACCTATTCCCCAACCTTGCTGTTCTGTTCTGTGTTCCAGTCTACTGTAAACTAATTTGCTCAGCTATTCTCTATCCAGTCTTCTGTCAAGACGTGTCCCAACCTATTCCCGAACCTTGCTAAATATCTAAATGCTACTAATACGAAATCTTCTCTCAGGATTAAAAAACACCTTGTCCGATTCTCTGCTTTCAAGTCCTGTATTCTTAAGGACTTCTACAGACCTGTATTCCTTTTGATTCTTGTCCTTGCAAATCTTAGAACGTTATCCCATACGGGCAAATGTTATGGACATCGTACGGACTTTAGAATAGTCACATGGCAACAGTAAACCACGATATTCTGAGTCACGTGATTCTGTGAAGTTCCTGTCCTATGGTTGATGCTTTTGTCATTTCCTCTGGGTTTGAAAGGGAACTGAATTTTATTTCATTAATGACCCCCAAAAAATTTCGAGCAACTCTGTTTGTCTCACCAGAAGTTTCACCTTGCAGGCAGTTCAATGCAAGATCGATTATACCATGGGTGATTAAATGGAAATATATATATATATATATATATATATATATATATATATATATATATATATATATAGTATATATATGTATATACATATATATATCGAATAGATGCAGCGATTAGACGATACTGGGAAATGTGGGTCAACAATAGCAGATTTAAGCGCCAGGACGGCAGTGGTCAACAGTGGACCCCAACAGAACGGGAAGACAGACCCATTGTCAGATCTGGTGTGACAGTACCGGATTTGTCGTCTTTATTTACCATTCGAGGTGTGACCCGTACACAAGTGTCCAATATTGGTTATTTAATAACCTTAAACAATAGATGCGTGCATGTGTTGGGGCAAGCAAGGAAAGACAGAGAATTGGCTTTTATCGTATATTTATTTGACAAAGATCAAAATTCCTTTAAAGTGTAATTAATAACCTAATAACATTCCCCTTCATATTAAAATTTAACACACGATGAATCAGAAGCAGAGGCAAACTATTTGTTCAAAGTAATTATTTTTAGAGTCTATCGGGATGCACTTACTACTGTTGGAGAATACAGCGATGCAAAACGTCTTCGACGACAGGGGCCCAAATCAAGTCATACTCAGGATCATCATGTCGGGTTACCGACACTACCGCTAGACTCCGAGACAGTTTAATCGGGTCTCTGTATCGTCCGAGCTCTAGGAAAACAGCCACAGAAATCGCTTGACCTTTTTTCGTTTTTTCTCTTGGAGGGGCTGCTGTCCGTTTACCGGGGCCATTTTGGCTCGCCCCTTTTTTTCTCATTGGTCAGTGGGTTGTTTTTTTCCCAGCAGTTCCTGCCCCAATGGGTCGCTTATTATACTGCTCCTGTTCATATTCTACGAAGTACCTCCCCACCATAATTTTCATTTGAAATACAACTTTGACCATTATCAGCTGAAAGTTTTATTGTGGGCCATAAAATAACGTCCATCTATCTTGCAATATTTATAGTCTTTTGATAGCTATCAATGGCACACAGACAGCTTTTCTTTTACGTCCTCTTAGTGTACAAGCCTTTATTTGTTTTTTGTTTTTTTTGCCTCTGAAGTTTATGTAAAAGTTTTGTTCTTGGCCGATTTTCGACCACACACAGCGGTGATTTATAACATTCAGCTCTTCTATATCCAACATTACCATTGACAGAAGACTGAAAGACTGGAATCGCAGACCTTGACGCCGCTTATCCAACACGCCTGTACACCGTCAAATCCGTTTACAGTGGTACTAAAATCGAATAACTTCGAACTGCACTGACTGGGGACGTATAGTCTTTAGTGACGAGTCCCGTTTCCAACTGTGTCTTGACGACCCCCGAAGACGTGTCTGGACACGTCCAGGACAGCGTGAGGATCCTGGCCTTACTAGCGCAAGCTACACAGACCCACAACAGGGTGGTATGCGAATTTCAAATACGTACATAGATCTTGCAACCGAGGGTGGGGCTAACCGTAACGGCCAATGATCGCGAGTGCATGCTCTCTGTTTTCAAAAGCACTCAACGGTTTAATGGCGGATAATGAAAGTTTACCGATTGTCGTTAAAATTATGTCCTCCACTGTTTTAAATGAAGGTAACTTTGAATGTGAAGTATGAGCGAATATCCAGGATAAAGAATCATTTTCTGCCTGGGTGAAAAAAATTTCGGAATGTTAAACTGACAATTGTTTATATTTCAATCGGGTATTTTTGGAGATTGTCAGAATTTAGTTGAACATTTTCAAAATATATCCAACATATTCTACTTTTTTCAATATTAATACATTTGTAGGGATTACTATTTATGATTGATTGATTTAAGAATGGTTCTTAGCGTTTTCAAATTTCTTGTGGTTGCAACATTTCAACATGTAACATCTAATTTTAAAGATAATCAAGAAACTTTTATATTGAAAATTTTCTTCTGCTGCCTAAAATTGAATTATGTTAACAGAAAGTAGCTTTTTATTAAAAAATACATAAATTCGAAGTCTTTATTAGATATTAAAAAGGTGCGTTAATTTATTATTTATTTTTTTGTTACAGAAGAATACTTGATTTTCTTTCCATTTTATAATCGAGCGAGAAAATTAACAAAAGCTACACACAGGGTGAGTGACTAGATAAACAGAATATAAACAAACATAAAAGTCCAAACATAAATGTTTCAAATTCCAAATGCACGCGTAGTAAAGAACAAGTGCTCATTGGCTGTTACGGTTAGCCCCGCCTTCGGTTGCAAGGTCCACGTACGTATTTGAAATTCACTGGCGGTATGGTCTGGGGTCCTATTTCTTTTGACAGCCGGACCCCTTTGGTAGTTATTAGAGACACACTTACAGCACAGAGCTACGTAGACGACTCGTTTTGTTGCCTTTCCTCTTGCGTCCCCCCCCCTGACTTATTTTTCAATAAGATAATGTCCGGCTGCATACGACACGCGTTGCTATGGATTATCGTCAAGCTTGTCGAACACTTCCTTGGCCACCTAGATCGCCTGATCTCTTCCCCATAGAGCACACTTCGGATGTGATCGGAAAGTTATTGCAACTACCCGGAATGTTGTCGATTTAACCCGACAGTTGAAGACAATTTATAAAAAATTCCCGCAGGACACGTTCCCGAAACTTTATCAGTCTATGTCACGCAGGGTGACAGGTTGCATCTAGGCCAGAGATGCGCCATATTGACTTCCTCACTTTGTAACGATCAAATTCTGGACTATGTCATTCAATTGTTCTGAAACTTTAATCGTTTTTTTGTGCTTATTTTCTATATCCCCAATTTCGTCGCAATCGGACAGTTCCTTCTTGATGCGTCGATTTTTTGTTATTTAGTGCATATATATATATATATATATATATATATATATATATGTTTGTGTGTGTGTGAATATCAGAAACTGGCTATTTCATATCATAAACTAAATACGTTGCTTCATGAAAAATATATTTAAATCAACAAACTTTCCTTGTTGTTTTATCAACAGACGTGTTTATCACCGTACTGTTGTTAACTGATTTTTATTAAAGATTCTTGTTAATATTTATTTCAAACACTGAACTGCAGTATAATCAATACTAATTATTTTCATAAAATGTCAAAAACTGCATAATTTTTCACATACAAAGCTATATACATGTCTTTAAAAAATGACAACTAACATCAAAACGTTCAGATTTATTTCTAGTTAATATTTATTTCTCTTAATTTGAAACTCTTTTTTTTTTATTCTTTTAAAACGAAAATACACGTGGAAATAGAAGCAACAAATTAAATCTCCATCAGTTTCTTCTACCGTAAACGCAGTTTCTAGTTAAGTCAATAACACCGGAAGTGGAAAGTGCTTTTCAAATCATTCCCTTTCGTGTTCTTTTCTTTTACGAGGCGTTCATAACAGCTCCTGAATGGAAGAACGGAAAGTCAATAAGGAAAGCTGTTTTTATTTTTTGAGAATTCATTGAAGATTTCCAAAATTTCCTTGAATGAGTAAATCTCGTTTCTGTTGTAATAACGCTCATAATCAAAAGAAATCAAAAGATATATAAAAATTACCTTCGTAGGTGTGTTTATTCAAATATTTATTGAAAACATTCCAAGTGTTTTTATGAGCATTTCTTCTTTATGTAATGCCACTCTGCCATGTGTGAGCAAATTAGTTTTAACTAAATCGAATAGATAAATATAATAAATTTGCTGTCAATTAATTTACACCTCTGATTCATGTTGTTATACAGATTGTAATAGATTTTTAATTCAGAAAAAGTATGTGAATGAAACTATTGCATCCATTCCGGGACACGCGCTGGTTCTCTCCTGATTTGGGTTGGGACATGAATACCATCGTTAAAGACACACCACTTTAATACCACTTTAAACACCATACATTACACCCTTATGTGACCTCTCCATGGGTCTTCGTTGCAAGCGGGATCCTCAGAGAAGCTGATAAGTTTTTAGTAAAATTTAAACGTTGCGTGTAAGGGGATGCTTTCAGATATTTCTCTTTTTGGAATATGTTTTGACTATGTTCCTCGTTTGGACTAAGGATCCAAAGGTCATACAGATGGGTATACTCCCTACCCAGGGGCGGCTCCAGTCCAGAGTTTTGGGAGGGACAACGTCGTTTTTTTTTTTGGGGGGGGGGGCAATCTTAGAATTATATATATATATATACAGTCGAACCTCCTTATATCGAAGTAGCAAAATGCCGGAAAAAAATTCGATATATAGAAATTTCGATACATAGAATTGATCTTAGTTTTATCATAATTCTCCTAAAACATTAAAATTGAAGCTAATTTTTGTATACGAAACTCCATTTCCAATTTATATACGAATTACATTAAATGAAAGTTAATAACTAAAAAATGAATTAATGTGAAAGATTTATTGAGTACTATATACCTTAAAAAATAACAATAATCCAGACAGTGGTTACAGTGATCACAGTTACATTATTTTTTTAAAAAAAACTAAGAATATCTTGCTGAACAGCCAATTTTGCGGAAAGTTCATCAAAGAAATGCTCGCATTTCTTCAGTCCATTAAAACTTCATGAGGGGTTCACGAAGTATTGTTTCAAACGCCAAAAATTGGAAGATTTTATTCTAAAGTGGAATAAAATCTCCCAATATGTCGTGAAAAAAATTAGATATATAGAGATTTTTTCGATATATAGAAACAGTTTTTCTATGTAATGAACATGGAGATTTGCTAAGAGTTCGATATATAGAAAATTTCGATATAGGGAAGTTCGATATATGGAGGTTCGACTGTATATATATATATATATATATATATATATATATATATATATATATATAATAAACATCGTCTCATTTTAAATTTAAACTCATTTAGTATTAGGTCTATGATTATATAATTTTAGGCTATGGAAAAAAATACGCCGGGCTTCTTTTTTTTTGGGGGGGGAGGGAAATTGCCCCAATCCCCCCCCCTGGAGCCGCCAATGCTCCCACCTTTATTAGCAGGCCCTTGCATTAACGCTGGACTGTTAAGAACACCAGTACGGAAATATGAAATTGAGAAATATTCAATGTGAAAACTGCTACCGACTGAGGTATCGGTTAATCGTGTTTTATTTATTTTACTTTATTTTTTTTCGCATTATTACTTTATTTGTTTCTGATTTTATAATAATAATAACTATTATTATTATTACTATTAATATTATTGTTTGTTTTTATTTATTCTACTTTGCTGATTGTTTTCTTTCTCCGTACCTTACTCCATTCTTTTTCTGGTTCTTTATTTGGTAATTCTGGTTTTCACAGGGACAGTTTTTTTTCAGTTGGAATACCAAGGTACTCTTTATGTACCAAGGGTTATTATTTTCAGCACGTTCACTTAATGGTCAAATGCTTCCTTCTGTCAAAGGTAGCCTTTGAAATTCTAACCTTTTTTTCTTCTTTTTTTCTTCTTAAAAGTGAATATCTGTTGTTATTATTCTTTCTGAAGTGGTTGAGAGTTATCAATAGATATTCCGAGGAATTTTTTGCCGCTTATTAAGCTAATACGAGCAGTTAGCTTTTTCCCCGGTAGCGAAGGCTATTTAATGCTTCAGAATTCGTATTGCGTAATGTTTTGACTTAGAATTGGGAATATCTACTGTTATCTCTATTTCCGAAGAGGTTGTGGGTGTTTATAACCGATCCATATCTGAAAGTAAAAGTTTTAAGAAATTACAGGAATCCGAAGAAAACGTTATACCTGTGTCAACGTTGTCACTCCATTTTATAAACAAATATGTAACTTTGTAAGGTATACACAAGATTCGATTCACAAGAATCGAACTTTTGAGTGAATTAAAGAAGTTGCTTTAGATATGCTAATTTCGGCATACGCGCTTAGTATAAATACCACGCAGCGTCATTAATAAAAAAGGGGAGGTTGTTAAGGTTGAAAAGGTGTTATCCTGCGCTAGTGCTTAGCGGGCCAGAATTTTACATGGCAGTACTGCTGGTTTGACTTACTGTTCGTGAGTATAAAAATATATTGTTCTTGAAAGCTGTGTTTATACATTCCGTACAAGTAGTACGCATGCTTATTGCTGTAAAAGCCAATTATATGTGAAACGAATTCAATAAACAGTGTTTCATGTATAAACTGTGTTTGTATATAATTCAAATAGAGTGCCACTTCAAATTATATACATCCAAGTCTGGGTAGAAGTGAGTATAGATTCTCTATAACTTCATTTGAAAAAGTGGTACAAAATCTTTAGTAGAGAAGTATGTGCCGATAAATATAGTTTCACTGTGACTTTTTTGCTGATTTTCTTCTGGATGGGAAAGTTACGTTACTAGTTTATTTAACAACTCCTTCTGGTCATGTTTACACGCAGATGATTCAGAACACAAAGACTTCTAGGATGATAATGCCATAGTTCAGCATTTTTTCTGTGCCGTTTAAAGTAAACCTTATCGAAAACGATCGGATTATGTTAGAAAATGCAGTCATTCTTCTCATAAAGAGAAAGAAATAATAATAGGAACACCCATTTCGAAATGTGTCGTACTTCGACTGTCCATGCAACCCCGCCACGTGTCGCAACAATCTGACATATAGTGGTGGCGAAAAAGGAAGGTACCAGTAGAACATTTGCCGGTGTGACAGTTGTATGAGAAAATTCTGTTCCCAGGAATGCGCCATTGCGTCCGACCTGTCCGACGTGTGAAGAAGCTTGATTATTATTATTAGCTGGAGCGTTCGTGTCGAGAATATCCAATCTTATGGGTGTTTGAAGGGCCACTGTGTCAAGGGTAATGACAGCCTACACAAACTTGGGAAAGGTGTCCTCTGCGAAGCGGAACAGTGGGTGAAAGTTGACCGACCAGGATAAACGAGTGTTGAAGAGGATAGATAGCCCGAAAACGCAAGACTACACTGTTGCAGATAACCTCCGAGATGAACACCCATCTCCAGAACCCCGTATCCACCAAAAATATTCAACGGGAGCTGCCTGCTTTGAATATTCATGGCAGACTGGCTATTTCAAAGACGTTAGCATCGCTGCGGAATGCTATGAAGCGCCAACAGTGGTGCAGAGACCACCAAAACTGGATATAACAGCAATGGGAACCGGTCATCTCGTCTGACGAGTCATCATTTGCATTATTTCAGACCACCGGACATCTTTTCGTCTGGCGAATACCTGCAGAAGCCGTTCATGTGGATTCTCTGGTTCCTACCGTGAAGCATGGAAGGGGCTCTGTGATGTTATGGGGTGCGATATCGAGGTGTGGCTTGGATCCACTCTTGGACCTGAGAGGAAGATCGCAAGCAAGCATTATCGCGCTATTCTCGCAGACTATTTCCATACTATGCTTCAGACTTTGTTTCCTGGAGAATATCTTGTGCTCCAAGATGACAAAATCTTTGTTCACACTGCTCGCTGTGTTCAAACATGGTTAGACGGGCATAACGATAAAGTGGAACATCTCATGTGGTGTCCTCATTCCCCTGACACAACATCTTTGAGCATTTGTGGGGTTTTTTAGAGAACAAAGTGCGTGCTCGGTTTTGTCTTCCACGTACACTACCTGAGCTCTAGAACGTTCTGCACGAGAAATGGAGGAAAATTCCCTCCAAGTTTGTGCAAGACCGTTATTTGCCAATCCCACGTCGAATGCAAGCTGTAATCAAGGCCCTGCGTGGCCCAACCCTCTGGTAATAAAAAATTTGAATTCTTTCCCAGGTGTTCCGATTATTTTGTCCTTATCCTGTAGGTCCGTAACCACTGTTTTGGAAATGATGGCTTAAAGTTGAACAATAACTTTGTCTAACGAATTTGCTAAAACTAAAAGGTCACCGACAAGGGTTTCATGAAACATGGTGTTACCTCTTTAAACCATGCAATGGAAATGCTATTGCATGGAGACGTGCTATGCAGACGTGTAATAACAAACTACACGACTGTCGTATTGCTCGTCCAAAAGTTATTTTTTTAGGGCGTGATTTAGTTGGGGTAGTACATTAGTTATTTTAGATGTTATGTTACATCAAATGTTCAATAGATACGCTATTCTCTATTGAACTTAATACATGGCAAAATACACCATGAATTCGAAAGAAAACTGATTTTACAGCAGGATTAGGAAAGATTTTTAAACTTTAGCAATCATTAAATTCTGTAAAATTTCTTTTCTCGATTACAAATGTTGACTCATTTTGCCGATGTGAGTAATTAAGGATTTGTGTTATTAATGATTTTGAAAATGAAAATACTATTATGTTTACGTATAGGACTACTAACATAGACGACCATGACTTTGTTAACAAAAGAAGATCTGTTAAGGGGATGGTGGACTTTCAAATTACCAAAAATCGATCAAAAATTGGAATTTTTTTGGGGGGTGTATTAATATTTTAAAAACATGTAAATATTGGAATGAAATGCATTTAAAATGTGTAGTGAAAAGAAAAATGAAAAATTGGTGGCTTTAGAGTAGTAAGTATTAAATGTAGATAAAAAATTATCTTTTAAATGACTTTTTCTCAAAATGAGAAATTTCCAGATTTTCAAGTCTTTAAAATGCTCCTCGCGTCATAATTTTTGACGAAATTTTATGAAATTTATAATAAAGATTCCTGTAATACATCAAAATAAAGTTATGTATCCATTTTAGGATTCGAGGTCATTTAGGTTATAAAAGTTTAACTTTAGTGTAGAAAAGTACAAAAATTTCGCGAAAATTCAGAGTACAAGCATAAAAATATTTTCTAAAAATTAACTATTCAACGAAAGTACAAAAAAATACATAACTTTGTTCAGAAAGTATTTATAAGCAATATAAATGCAAAATTAAGGGGAAAAGTTTAAAGTTGAGTCGCAAGGAGCATTTTAAAGAAGGGTAATTTAATTTAAATTTTTTAATTATAAAATATTTTTTAAAAACTATTTATAAAATTTTATAAGGTGTTTAATATTGTTGTACTTTAATGAATATATATACAAAATTTCATATCTCTGTGGTAAAAATTTCAAAAATCGTTTTGAAAGGTCCACCATCCCCTTAAATCGATCTTGGTGGAAAAAACTGTGCCATTTCTGGAAAAACTTGTCAGAACTCGATTCATTTCTTCTTGGAAACATTTTTTCGATTAACAATATATGAAAACTCAAAACACAGGATGGATTTTTTCAAAAGGCCTATAAACTAAAATTAAATTTGGATCCAAGTAAACTTTAACATCTGTTAAAGCCTACGAACCCTCTGTTCTATGATTGCTTTCATACTCTCGCCATTCTTGGGCAGCATGTTGTTAAGTCCGAAACTGACCAAAGTAACCTCAAAACACTCGCTTTGGAAACAATATTATCTCTCCAGAAGACCTATGGCTACATATATATACAGGTGGCACCAGGACGCAGAACTGACCAAATGCAGGAGGATATTCTATAAGTTGTATATTCTGTAAGGGATAGTCTCTAAGGCAAAATGTCTTCATGTAGGCAAATTTTCTACAGCATTTGATGGAAAACTGGAAGCCATTTTTAAAGCTCTTGATCAATTATGTTGTATACTATAAGATGGGGTTACTCTGTGACTGCAGGGGTTACTTTGTGACACATAGTAATTTTTTGGTATTTCGGATCTTGCACCTTGCCTGTGATACCGGGTAAGCAAAGAACAGCGCCAACAGCTTGTTCGACATACAGAGCCACCTAGTGGCCAGTGTCCGAAGCTTTTGTGCGCCATTTGTCTTCTCTGGCCAGTGTATTGTTCAAACCTGTTGTCAAGCTATTGACTCAAACTTTGAAAACTTTGTATGCTGAAAGTTAACACATTATACAACCAACTACCACAGATAATTATTTTTTATTGTCAATATGTTGGTTAGATTGTGGAGCAATATAACGTTTGTGTAGTGATATTTCCGAGAGATATGTGAACATAACCTAAATATCGAAAGGTGACGGGGCTACTTTGTGAGAAATTGACACTGTCACAAAGCTACCACCGTTCTTAATAGAAAAGAAAGCTGATGTATATAAAGTATCAGTGAAAGGTAGGCCTCTATAGAAGAGTATGAGCCAATCGTCACTAAATAAAAAGTTCTAATTTATGTGAAGGAAGAGTATACGATCAAACCAAAATGGGATAAAATTACAATAGTATAAATCAATTTCATAATTCATGATTAAATTCCTCATTAAAGCAATCTACCTTAACTATAAATCGTTTATATTAATTATTAAATTTTCAACAGCATTATTAAAAGCCGAAGATCTAAGAAATAATTTAAGCCCAAGATCTAAGAAATAATATTGAGATATTCCTCATCTTTTTTTTAAAATATATGTATGGAAAATGTCATTGAAAATAACACTTTCTATCTTCGCTGGTCTGGACCAGTTGGTAAAAATACAGGCCTAGGGACTAGGAGACAATGTTCGGAATCTGTGCTATGCAGACGTGTAATAACAAACTACACGACTGTCGTATTGCTCGTCCAAAAGTTATTTTTTAGGGCGTGATTTAGTTGGGTTAGTACATTAGTTATTTTAGAAAGGAGTATTTGGGTGCGTTGTGTTTAAATTATTTGTTAATAACCCAAAGTTCTGGACGTATTTAGCAATACCCAACAAGTAAACTGAAAACCATTGATAACAATTAAAACAGAGAACTAAATAAATTTAAATTAAACTGGATTTATTTACAATTTGTACATTTATACATATTATCTTAATGATAACTTTCGTAAACACAGCTAGCCATACACAAAATCCGTTTCTCGTCCTTTAATATAAAATTTCAAAGATTACTTTTCAAAGGAAACAAGGGAGCACACAATAACTATCCAAAACGTAGAACACAATTATATCTCCTATTAACTATCTCTACACCTATTCGTAAACCAATAGCCAAATCAAATGCAAACATCAACCAAAAGAAAAGGACTAATCTAAACAAAGGAAATATTGTGACTCACTAGTTGAGTTGCGTTCCGGTACATTTGTAGGTCGACTTCCTTGGATATGCCAGAGGATTCTCTTGCTTCGATGTCGTTGAGCTTGCTGCTACCTTCTATCATCACACGCACACACAAAATATTTTATTTCACAATTATATTTGGGGAACTCAAATTTCGACCCAACGCAGTAGAACACAAAGGGAACCGCAATTCTACCCTATACACAAAATCTTATGAGGCAACGGGGAACTGTAGAACGTAGTACCCGATACGCCAAACTCAAGAAAGACCGGGGAATTGAAACTCGACCCGACACCACCACAATCAGGAGTCTCTCCCTGAGAGATCTGAGAGCTTGCTATTTTAGAGAGAGGAGGAGAGAGCTTCTTAAATTTTTCAAACTCCCCAATTTATATCATTTCAAAACCCATTCTTCTTTCTTGACTCCTCCTTCTAATTTACTTTTCAACCATTCCCGATGCTGCCAAAATTTCATTTGCCCACATCACTTCAATATTCTTTAATTGACCGCCCTGCTTCACACACCGAAACCGTACGCAAAACCTCCCAAGTTGCATGTGGTTTTCTCACGCCGCTGTCGTAAATTCTAATACAAAACCCTTTGTCGTATAACGTCACTTTTGGAGACAGTCCAACTTATCTGCGTATAGCGATCTAACTTTCCAATCTGACCGCTTCGCTCTTCCACATCAAAACACCGGACCACTTCTCTCTTTAATTAGCATGCCGCCTCTGGCCGTCGTTTCCAATTTTAACCATTTGAATGTAATGATGAAAGTCTTCGATATGACTTATTCTTTTAATATTTTTATGATATCGTCACCTATTCGAAGGCGCATCATTACAACGACTTTGAAGTCTTTAGATTTGACGTATTTAAATCCAAATAATTTCGTAAAGTTAAAATTCATTTGAAATGTGATGAGAGAATTATCTGAAACCCCAATATAATTAAAGCGGAGATTAAATTCTATAATAATTTTAAATGTTTATGATTTATTGATTTTTGTACATTCTCAATCGTAATCAACAGCAGGGTCTTTGGTTTATTTAATGCTAGCATACACTTGCAGAAAGCTGATTTTAATTCATTTCGTTTGAGTAAATAAGTGCAATCAACTATGACTGTCAGGTAATTTCAAAACATGTTTATTTGTGCAGTTTGGCGGTTCAATTTTAAACGCTTCGAGAATCATAATACCATTGTATTTAACTTCAGACACGTAATTTTGTTTTAAATCTTTCTTCCTATCACACGCGGAAAGGAATAAACAAAATATAACAACCTCTTTTCTAATTAGCTAAGTAATCACTCCCGGTCTTACATTATTCAGTTCTATCGAGCAGATTCTGTTTCAGTACACAACCCACGTCCTGGAGTTCTGAGAATTTCAACACTTCTCCATGTATTAGAGATGAGATAATTGTTCCCCGTCTTGGAAAAGAGGTATGAAAAATTTAGAGTATCGGATTTATTACAGAGAAAAATTTCCTTTCTCAGACAGTGCTTTAAACAATTATTTTTAAATGCACCTTAGGCGTTTTAAAAACATTTAGCCAACTGCTCAATTAAATATGCTACTCGATAGGTCTAAAACTTGTTTTATAGACTCTGTTTTATAGACTTTACGATGCCATATTTTTTTTATCAAAACTGTTTCGTAATTCAAAATTTTTTTCTGCTGAAGTAATCGAAAATATAAAAAACTTCTCTGGAAAAATTGCGAATGGTTTTCAATAAGCAGATTAAGGAGAGAATTTTTTTAAAAAAATTTCTAAACTTTCTAAACCCGTGTTTTTTTTATTTATAAATGCTTGAAATTTTACCAAATAAGAAAGTTTTAAATTTTTTAATCAAACATTTTTTTATTCCGTTAAGATGAAAACTAAATTACATTTAAACAATCTGAAATTAATTAATAAAAACAATATTAAATAAATCCCACTCAAATTTATTTAAGCATCATATACAAGAAATATTTTGTTATATAGTGTATTTGAGTCTTTATTTTTCCCTTCATGATAAAGAATGAAAAAGAAAAACTTGGAAAGCATTATATTATGAGTTCTTGTTTGTTAATTTATTAACTAATTTTTATAAAAAAGCATTATAATTTTTTTCAACTTATTTTTTTCTGAAATGCGATATAATTTAACCGTATAAATCCTGGGAGAAGAAAGAAAAATATATAATTAGAAAATAAAGCATACTTAATAATAGTATGAGACAAAAGTACTACATGATACACTTTTTCCCTGAGTTTTTATTTTGCATTTAATGCTAAAGTTTGAGAAAATAAAAGACTTTGTTATAGTATTAGATTAGTTACCCATTTGCTAAATTATTTTTAAAAGTTGCATAAAATTTCACCACTAAAAGTTTTATAATTTTATATCCAATAGCTTTTTTTACGTAATTGTGACTAACTGAAAGATAAAAATTGGGAAATAGCTTAGTAATAATAATTGCTTTTGATGCAATAATAAGTAAATGAAGAATGTAAAACATTACATTAATTTAAGTTCCGTAAAGTATGAAAAATAATCTACATATGCTTTATAATGTCATTGACCTTTTATTATGCTTATAATGACAAAGTAAAAAAAAATAAAAATTTTAATATATATTTACAAATGCTTAAAAGAATTTCCCTAAATAAAATTTAAAAAAAAACTTTTCAATTTAATATTACGAAGATTTGTGTTTGTTGAAATGAGAAGCATTTTAAAGATACCTTTTCTGGGAGAACTGAGAGATAGCCATTTTGTAATTTTAAAAAGATTAGTAAATAATGCTTACTTAATTTAAGCAACTTGTGAAAGGTATACTACATTTGAAGAATCATTAATATTTTATTTTTCTTTCAGATTCAAAGTGGTGAAAAATACATGTTATAAACTATAAAGTTATATTTCCTAAATGCTAATCTACAGCTGTTCCTTTCTTATTCTTACGGCAGCATTCTGTAATAATTTCACTTTCCTTTACCCAGCCAGGTTGTAACTGGGGAAGAATAACCTAAAAATGAATTTTAATTCTTGCTTTAGAAAGTGATGATCAGAGAAGATTTTTCTAATTCAAAAACTGAAGCAATAAATCAAGACTAATTTACAAAGATGGCCACTGCATCTGTCCGATTAAACAAATGAAACAAACAAGAAAATGCAAGCAGCAAATTAGTCTTGGAACGATCTGTTTTTAAATAATAAATCGAAGTTACTACATGAATGGTAATACATAATGTGTAGTACAATAGTTAACATTTGACTCTTTGGTGCTGTGAACTCTCACTTAGATTATATTTTCTAATTCAGGTACATATGTCTTATTTTTTCCCCCGTCTCCAAGACTAGCTGCAATAAACTTTAGTTATCGAATTACGATTTCCTCCTTTTACAACTCCATAGATTTTACAACTGTATCGTGATTATTATTGGTCCATTAGGATCAAGACAAAAGGTAATTATTTGTATAATTTATGGTTTGGTCCATAGCTAATATAATCAATAATAATTGGATAGTCAAGACTGGCACCTGTATGGACTTAGTGTAGTATCCTTCAGAAATTTTGAAACTTTCCTATTTCAAAGATATCAAAAACATTTCAGGTCATTTCAAAGTTTCTTGAATCGACCTAAGGAGTATATTCCATTATTCAAAGGAATATATCCCGTAATCATTTTTAACATAATATATATATATATATATATATATATATATATATATATATATATATATATATATATATATATATATATATATATATATATATATATATATAAGAAATAGTTGAAAGAGAAAACTTGTATGAACACTAAAGCTACTTGCAGCCAGGTACTAAAAACATGAAAATATAAGTATGAAAGAGGTTTTTGACAGCATGTCTTCGTCAGCGGTATCGATACTGTCTGAAAACCAATGGATTGTTTCCAATAAGTATGATCTAAACAATAAACATACTTAGACACCGTACAATCCACGAGAAACTGTAGAATTGAATAGAGTTACTTAACCATAGAACATCAAGCCTGGCGCTAGACAGAGTGGAAGTTAAGAATAGGTACCCACAAGATGACTGACGTCACAAAACTTGCAACCAAGGAGATTATAGAAACGCAGAAACGGACCTACTATGGATATTGTGTTATAGGACTATTAAACCTATATTAATTTAGTTTTTAATTATTGTTACTAAGAGTAATTTTTATTTATTTATTTTTTTATTTTTTTATTAAAATTTTTTTTTTTTTAAATTTTATTTTTACTTAAGATTTTAATTTAATTTTTTTTATTTTTAGTAGTTATTTTTTCTAATTTTACTTATTATTATGATTTACTTATAAATTGCAAAAGAACAAACTATTCATTAAAACTAAAACAACCAATTATGTGCTTGGATAGACTTTCGGGGTAATAATTACGTGTTAGCACAGTTATCAAGTCTAAAATATGCTTATTCCTATTGTCTTTAGAACATAGCGTATTTATACGAACTAACTGATTTACAATAATGTTATTAAAAACAGATTTATGTAAACAGGTTAGGTAATTTTGAAATTTAACAACATTAAAATCATAGTCAGATATTTTGTCGTATAAGTCAAAAGTAAATTTGCTATGAGAATTTAATTCAATGTTAATATCTAAAAAGTTTACATTAATATTATCTTGGCTACTTTTTATTAGTTCCAGATTAGGAGGGTAAATATATATATATATATATATATATATGTATATATATATATATATATATATATATATATATATATATAGATATATATATATATATATATATATATATATATATATATATATATATATATATATATATAACACTAAATATGTTTGCATAAATAAATGCAAGCATGGTGAAATGAATACTTCCTTATATGCATAACTTTATATGTTATCATCTTCACATTTCATCTCGTTATAGTAATGGAGTTCATATCGCACTTTTATCTTTACTAAAATTAATATTGTTCCAGAAAACGGAAAGCACAAATTTTTGTCAATATTGGTTATCGAACACCCAACACTATTCCTTACAAAAGCATCTCATTACTGTCTAAGAACCCTATCACACGGAGCAGAAAAGGAGCGATAACAAAGACGATAAACATTTCCACTGATCCATCAAAGAAGCAATAAACCGTTAAACTGCATCAGTAACATGAGAGAGAGATGCGCAATAAATAAAAACTTTTTCCAAAATCTATCAACCTATATCCCTTCTTTTTCGGGCAAAAAAAAAAAAAAAATCAATAAAAACGGAGTAAAAACAAGCAAAACGCTCCGGAAAAATTCCCCCTCATTTGCATATGAAACGGGAGACTTCCTTAAAAATCCCGCTGTCCAAGGAGGAAGCGGACCTAAGTTTTCTCCTTCCCCGATGGCCTGAGTTCATTGACATTGCAAGCAAGGAGGGGGTAGAAAGTGCCCGATTGTATTTAGGGAATTATTATGTTCTCTCTTGCAGGCGACGTGTTCCGTTGCTAGCTACAAAAGTGAAGAATAATTTTAATTAAATTTCGAAGGTGTAAGAATTGCTAGATTTGCGTTTAGCAATTTGAAATTATATTTCTTTAATGCCGATATCAATTGACGGGTCAAGAGGAATCAACTTACGATTTTTTCGAAATAGTGAATAATTCTAGATCTTTATATCTATTATTAAATAAAGATGAATCCGACCTTAATATTTTTTTTAAAAAAAACTGGTATAGAGATCAAGCCATGAGTACAAAGTTTTTCCATTTCTCTGTAATATATACGTAGGGGATATGAATCAAATATTGAATTTTAATCAGTTAGGCAAAATAAAATTTAATTAAAATCCTATTTACTATTTGATTTCATATCCCCGAAGAATAAACTATATTAAGTCAGTAAAGAAGAGTGTTTTTTTTTAAATTATGGATTTATATTTTGAACCTATATGAAATGATGCGACGAGAAATTAGAAAAATACTACAAAAGTCCATATTTTGACATGTACAAAAAATTCTTAAATATTAATGGAAATTTAAAGGGTTTTTATATATAGAACATTGCCTCTCTTCCGCAGAAAAAAATTTCATTAAAATATTTCTTCTTGATTTATGCATTTGCAGCGCATGGTTTGCAGACCAGAAAATTAAATTTCATACGCCGTTCCAAGTTTGGTCTGATAATAGTCTAGTATTTAAAATTAATTCAATAACATTTCCAGAGATTAATGAATTACTAAATGGGACTCTAATAATACTAAAATAAATCATTAAAATTATACAATTTATCCTATTCAAAACTTAAAAAGCCAGGCATTTATGTTGTTAGGAAAAGTGTTCAAAACATCTTCCCTCATCACCGATACAACTTAAAAGATGAATCACTGGCCTTGGGGTTTAGAGAACAGGGTTCGAATTCCGTTGTGTGGCTAAGGACTCTTCTAAGACCACGCTAAGAGAAGCTAGCGAGGGATCGTATACATGGCATATTCATCATTTAAAAGAACAAATTCATAGAGTAAGAGAACAAATAAATTTATATATACAAGCCAATGTCCAGTGTCATTGGCTCTTTAAAAAATTGTAATTCGAGAGAGAATTTGTTGAAAATAACAAACCCTATCCTCGACAACATAGTTAAGATTGAAGAAGACCAAGTTCAATGTTGAAGATCAGGTTTCAAATCCAATTTTGGCATTTGAGCACGAATTTGATCTATATTGAGGAGAGATACTGAAACCACCCGCATCAGGACCGTGTCGTATCAGCGAATCAAATTTAGATGCACTTTACTATTTACAGCCCTATAGGCGTTTTAACGATTCACCATAGTTAAATTACAAAAACATGGTAAAGTATTACGAAACCGGGTAATATCGTAATTATCAGAAACTAACTTTAGACCCTTCAAATTATATATATAATAGCTGTTGTCTCTGTATAAAACTTCCGGGTTGTACTCATCTTTCAATTGAAGCCCTCAGTAAACAAACGGCCGGTTAGGCTTAATTTCAATTTCAGATGTGGATTAGAATTTTTTCTTACCTAAAAACTAATATCTTCTCCATCAAATCACGTTTGTTCAGCCTATTTTTCTATAAAACATTCAGTACTAAAACAAATTGGATGATTTTAGCTGTATATTTAACAGTTTTTAAAAATCTGTTTACTTTTGCGATGAATTCTGAAACTAAACAAACTTGAATGTGAATGAATCAAGTAGCTCAAGTATTCATATCGCGTAGTGAGCTGTAAAAAAACTGGATGGCAGTCTACTACTCCAATCGCATGAAAAACTAACTAAATAAAAAATAATGAAAGGATTTGCTTTTACAATGTGTGGATTAAATGCAATATTGTTAGATAATTCGGGATATTTTTTAACTTTCATATACTTTTTCCATTATGACGTCATTATTAGTATTATGACGTCAAAAAGACGGGTTGGATGGCACTCTATTACCCCAATCGCATGAAAAACTAAATAAATAAAACATAATGAAAGAGTTTGCTTTTACAAGGTGTGGATTAAATGCAATATTGTTAGATAATTCGGGATATTTTTTAACTCTCATATACTTTTTCCATTAAGACGTCATTATTAGTATTATGACATCAAAATGACGGGTTACCTTCTAGTCTTAAATATTAAGGATAGCAAGCATTTTTTTGATTAACAGAACACATACTTGAAAACATTTTAAAACCATATTTATTTGCCAAATTATATTCCTTATTTACGTTTTAAGTACTGGACTTGCGTTTGCACTAAGGAACAATGTTTTTAATTGGTATGCATTTTGTTCGGAGTGGAATTTAAAAAAATGAATATTTCTTACATAGCGAGTGAGTTCAAATGGCAATGAATATTTCTTACATAGCGAGTGAGTTCAAATGGTAGAAAATTAAAATTAAGATTCGAACACAATACTTCGGAGTTCCTACCTGGAAAACAGTCGTTACAGTGGCTCCTGATAGTTAGAAAGAACGATTAGTGAACTTTGAAAGAAATTTGTGAAATGCATGTTAAAAATACTATAATGGAAAAAATTGTATTACTAAAATCTATATATATAAAGTAGTTCCATCAGAGACTGACTGACAGATAACACACAGACAAAACCGCTGGACCTAAAGGGCTGAAATTTTGTATGGCGATTCTTCTTATAGTGTAGGGGTGCACTATGAAAGATTTTTAAAAAATTCTTCTTAGATTTTTTTAAAATTACATTTTAAACTGTTTTTAATTTTTTTAAGTTTGCATTTAAAATTTTAATCTGAGGGTTATAAAATTTAAATCACAAGAAATGATCATAAAAATTCCTTTAAAATGAAATCTTTACCTTCATTTTCTAATTTTTGGTGAATTTTTAAAGATTAATTTTTAGAATTTAATTTATTAAATGCTGATCACGATATTTCTTTACTTTTGTGATACTTTAAATTAATTTTGCGTCACATGCATAACAACGAAATAAATTGACAAGCATTATTAAAATACAGTAAAAGATAAAATTTAACCATTAGACTAATTGAGATGGAAGATTTAAGAATTTAATTCAAAAATAGTTGAGAAAATTTTGATTATTGACGAGTTTTTTTGAGGGGAGGGGTTCCCCTCAAAGTATGCTTTGCCATGACGATAAATGAGTCTCAAAGCCAAACTTTAAAATACGCTGGCGTAGAATTAAGAGAAAAATGTTTCTCCCGTGGTCAGTTTTGCGTAGCTTGCTCACGCTTCTCTTGTACACTAAAATACTTCTTGACACCAAGTTGCTACAAAAACGGACATCTGTTTTAAGACAAGCAGAGTTGTTCTGTTTGCCTGGACATAAATTTGTCAACCTAGGCTATGTTAAAATCAGACATCATACGTTTTGTTTAAGGAGGCTCCATATACGACGTCCTTGTTCTTTGAATTCTAATGTTTCAATCCTCTCGGGGGACTTGGGGTGCCTTGAGAGGATGACAGATCTCTACTGTATGTCCGGCATCCTCGAGCCCCACAGCAATGAAAAATGTCACTGAACTTGGGAAATTAACCCTTCACTGCGTATTCAGGTATTGCTACGCAGCGACTGGTCTTCAGCGATTCATGGCCGATACCCGAAAGGGGAGGGGTCGGGGAGATTTAACGAGTTACGTAGCTTGCTCACGCATAAGTTCGCGGACGAGCCAGGAAGTATTAGTTCCGCCCAATGAAGAAACAATATATATTGTTTATAAAAAACTCCTCTAAAAAGCAATTTCATTATGTTTTCATTATAATTATCCTAAAATGTACTCCGTAGCGAAGCACAGGTATTTAGCTAGTATTAAATATTTAGGAAATCGAGAAGTAGATACCAATGCCCCGTGTCGTTGGCCTCAGAAATGTTTCTTTTCCCAATGTGACCGGCACTTTGACTTTCGACATTCACCTGTGGCTCACAAGTAAGGAGCGTTTGTGTAACTACTGATTTGGGATACCTCTACTACCACACGCCATCTCACTCCATTACTGGAAGATTTCTACCTAGCGAACTGAAATAGGTGCTGGCTGTGAATAAACAGACACGAGTTTAAAACTTAACAAACTTTAATAGACTTGCAACATTTAAAACTTTAAACTTAACAAAATTAAAACAATCCCTACTCGAGAGGGAAACGTTCGCACACCACGTGCTGCTGGGAAATAGCTGGCCAGAGCATTCGATCGAACACAAACATCAGCCCCATTGAAAATCAAGATCTTCTCTTTTATTCACTCCCAAAATCACGGCACCTGCGCCTAACACGCGCCTTCGTCCGCCATTTGCATATTCGGAAGTTCTCATCTTTGCAACAAAGCCGCTTAACCGTTCCAGGGGCAACAACCTTCAACATTTGCACGGTGCAGATTCCCCCACCCCTCCCCTTTTTTTAGCCTAAAGAATCTTGAAATATTTTCCAATTAAAGGTTGCAAAATGTTTTTACTTCTTTAAACTGATGATAGATGGCAGTACTAGCCATTTTCTGCTCATTTAACTGGAATACATTGAATGCAAGGGAAAAAAAGACTAGATTTATGTGTTTGCCCTGTGCAAACGACGCCCTTCAAAGAGTTAACACCCAATACCCCACGAAAGCTTTTAGTTTCTTGTAATGGGGGGGAGCAACATATAGGAAAACCAGATTCGCGTCATGGTGCCACCCGAATTTAGACCGAGCAACACCCACGGCAGCATTTTGAGGGCTCAGACCATCCTTCTACCCCTATAAACCAAACGGAGGGACTTCCAGGATTGCAGGTTTCACGTTCCCATACCCAGCGAAGGAAGCATTCAGTGGTTCTTACCTTGATTCGATCTAAGCACCCCTAAGTACCGTATCCTGATGTAATAACCAGTAGAATGTCCCTGCCGCCTCTTAAATCTAGGGATTACAATGCGAAATATGTGAATTCCATATATCTCTGGGTGTGTTTATTTGATTGCATCGGTGTCAAGTCTATATGACGCTGTTTTAGGGGGGGGGGTGTACAAAATTTAAATGGATAATACTAAAAAAAATAACGTAATACGAGCTACAATTTTTTTCTATTTACATGTATGTCATAATGATTTTCTAGCGAGTGTCTTTTTATACAGATGCTTGTAAAAATTCTTGAACAACCTGAAATTTCGATTAAAAGTAATTTGAAATTCAAATTTTGTGACATATTTAATTTTTGATATATTTAACAATTCAATATCCTTATTTGCATTATTTTCTCCTTTGGGCATAGAAAAAATTTCAAAGTTTATTATGTCATGAGAATTGAAGGAAAACTTGTTTATAATATTTATAAACTTTTCTAAGGCAAAAAAATCTCTTTCCATTAATTATGGCCCGTGGAAGCTTTTTCAGAATTTTTACTCCAAACAAAATATGTTAAACAGAGTTTAATGAAAATAAAAAGAAACAAACGGTGTTTCATGGATATATCTTGTAAGTAATTTTGTATGTGTTTTTTGAAAAATCCCAATGTGAGTTAATTGAACTTAATTTGATATTTTTTTCCAACGAGACAAGCACTTCATCTTCAGGACATTCTCCTTTCCTAATTTCAACGTAACATTTTTTTTAGCTATTTTATAACAGATGTGTCATATAACAAACATCAGCCAACACTGATCCCAGTGGGAGACACTGATCCAACACTGATCCCAGTGGGAGAGGGAAACAGGATGATTCATGCCTTCCTTACCCGTGATTCGTACTCGAGACCTTTCTCGCTACGCCAGACACTCTACTATGTTCCCGTTTTCCAAGATTTTTAGGACAGATGTAAAATAGTGTTACAAATTTTACGAGTCTATGGTAATCTTACCAAATTTGAGAGTTATCGCCGAATTGGCAATGGATTTGGTGACTAATTTTGGTCTCCAAATTTGGCGAAATATCGTCAAATTAGGCGATATGGCGCCAAATGGTAGCCAACCTTTTTGACCTTTCTAGAATCTTCTAGTGATATCTAGCTGGTTGACCGATAGAGGGCGCTTTGGAAGTCTATAAATATACCTGACATTGGCATTGGAACTCAGTGTTCTTTTCTGCTGAGAATTGAATGTATTGAAAGTGCGTTAGGTGTGTATTGCATTGAAGACTCTGTTATCCTGACTTGTGTTTTTAGAGTTTTCTGCTGTATAGAAGACAGTTGTTACGTGTTTTCTGTTTGAATGTGTGTTTGCGCTTTAAGAATTTACAGAATAATAAATTTTATTTTGTGTGCACTTTCTGAAGAGATTTTACTCAATGCTATCGAACCCAGGAAAACGGAACAATAGGATAAGCGTAGATAGTAGATCAAAACATCGTTGTACTCGGCAACTCAAATATCGCAGAAGCATGCGGTTTGTGCTATAGGATTCTATCCGTAGTATGCGTCAGCAATAATCTCTGCAGTATGTATTTTACCCTTAGCGTTTGAGACGTATTTTTTCGTCACATACTCTCATCTTGGAAAAGTGTTTGTGACATCACTCACTCCTTTCAACAATGTCATACCTCAAAAATCACAGACATTTAGTTATGTCTGTTTTCAGATTGCCCTGAAAAAGTAGTACAATATCCCTGCAAGATCGTCATAGCTGACTGTTCAATGTTTAGACACTAGAGAGCATAATTAATATTTATTTTAAATACATTTTATTCTACTTTTAAACTTTAAAATCCTGAAAAAATCACGTTTTATGAGACATGATGTTGTTCAAAGGACTGAGCGTCATGTAATTTTATCTTTAATTTGGCGATCAAAAGTATCTCAGATGGTACAATTTTATTAGTACATTTTTTGGTGAAAAAAAGAAACAAATACTCTCAAAAACGAAGAGGATTATTCCAAGAAAATAATTTATTCTTACAATGTTATGTTCCGTACCATTTTATGCATACACATACTTTAAAATATCGAAACTAATCGAGTTGAAAAGTTAATTAGCTGGAACGAGATTTAGTTTCTTTTACCAGATCAATTACATATTCAAAACCGTCGAAATTTAAGGACAAATTTAATTCAACAATGAGCTTTGAATGAAAACTCATTCCCTTAACTTTAAAAAAGTACAACAATATCCTGAAAATGACGGCTAGATTATTTGGAGTAATTTCTAAGCCTACTTGTTATTTTTTTAGCTCTTCCAACAAAATTTCAAAGCCAGCATTTTACTTCATTTAGAGTGGATTTTGAAATCCCCTGTTTACAGCTCGGAGTAGAAAAGAAAGTTCCCTTTTCCTCTAGTGTTAATGAACTCTTGATTACTTCTAAGGTGGACAAAATTTTCTGTGTTTGGATTTATGTGTCGCAACAGCGATCAATTAGATGGCATTTGCCTATCAGTTTTATGTTTTCCCAAGAAAAGGAGGCAGTAAGTGAATACGCAATTCCACGTGTTGTATGTGAAAAGCTGTGAAAACCGTTTTATGCATTACGGGTATAGTATCGTATTTTTTGGACCAAAATACGGACCTTTTTACATAAAAATCGACTTAAAGGTGACGTGCGTCTTATAGTCCGAAGGTAAAAATATAATAAAAGGAATATTTTAATATATATAGTAATTTCCGCTTATAAGAATCACGTTTGTTATCACTGTTTTTGATTCTTATAAGGGGCTGAAACTTATAGCCGAAATTTGGGTTTTTGAACAGGCACACACACACCTATATATACATATATTGGATAATTTACCATAAAATACTCTTTAATTTACGCTAATTATCTTTTATTAAAATTATTCTTCATAATTTTAAAAATACAACTTAATTTCTAGACCTATAAGTAGATACGCATGATTATAATAAGAGAAGAGAAAAATCCAATATTTGTTACAACATACCTGCTTAACAGTTTAACATTTCAACTACAGGAAGGGTGCAAGAAAAAGTTTTCTATGGTATTTTGACGTAATGAAGTTTTCAGGAGGCTGTTTATACCTCTTTCAATACCAATAGTCTCAGACGAAGATTCACCTTCTAGCTTACGTTTCAGGGTTTGACAACGTGCTGAATCTACTAATGTCACGTTTGCCTAAATGATAGTGGACACTTCACCGAAGATTTCTCTGTTTCAGGGTCCAGGAAACAGCAACCAGGATGTGGGAGGTTGGAAAAAAGAGTCCCTGTCTTTGTTTGTCAGTGGAGAAATGTGAAATTGGTCTCGGACGGTTTAGATGCCCCTGGATCAAGCTAAAGGGGCAGTGTTTAGCTAAAGTATTTAAGGAAAACCATTATGTTATGTCTAACAAAGAAATTGATGAACTTTACGACTGTATTCCCTCCCATCTTATCACTCTTTCTTTAAAAAAAAATATAGGGTAAACTTCGTGCCTTTTGTGGGTTTAAGTCGTTTTTTTTTGGAAAAATGAAAGGAAAGCGAAGAGTGTATGCTGATTCTTAAAACCGGTGGATTGATTCTTTAAAGCGAAAATTTTAACATGTAAATAATACATTTGTTTTTGTTTTTGCGATATTGATTCTTATAAACGGTTGATTCTTATAACCACTGATCACTATAAGCGGTGGTTACTGTATATATATATATATATATATATATATATATATATATATATATATATATATATATATGTGATGCTAGGAACGTAATCTATATTAACTAGATTTAATTGGGTTAAAAATAGGCAAACTAGCGTTAAACGGTAATTTACTATGAGAAATTCACTATTTATTAACACGCTTTCAATCTCTCGGTTTAAAAGAGACCTTGAGCGAATCGTAGAGGTTATGACAACCGCATGCTTCTATAAAGTTCCGGGTCCATCTGAAAACATGTGAGTATGAATCATGATCATGCGACGCTCAACGCTACGCAATTGCAAACAAAGGCACAATAGGGATTAATTTTCGGAGAGGTAGGACACGCCTATCGTGGGGAATGAGATGATGAGAGGAAACAGCGGCTTAGCGGATTGATTTGAATTTAATTAATGATTATAAAGTCGGTTGTAATTTAAGTATTAATTTTTGCCACAAGACTACCTTAATGACTGCTTTGAGATTAATTAATTAGATAATGGGTACGTGGTGTAAGCACCGTGTCATATATATATATAAATTATGTGTATTATCCATTTTTTATCTTTATTAAGTAAGGAATTGAAAATATCGTTACATACCTAACAAAATACAAAATATTCTTTTCTACAAATCCTCCCATAAGTTTCAGGTGCGTCTTATCGTCCGGTGAGACTTATGGTCCGAAAAATATGATTGTTTACTGATAGGCTTTATTACAATTATTTTTTGCGCGTAAGGTATATGTGTTGCGAGAAAATTGAGGTTCATACTGTCACAGGGAAATAATGTTAGAAGTAGACTTTCTAAGATGAATGTAATGTAAATTAATGTCTTCAGCACTAATTTCTCGACTATATGAGGTGTGGATTTAAACCGGGGGAGTCAAAAAGGGTACCCATGATCCCTCGAAAGTTAAATTATTGATATATAACGATCAACTGTAAGATGTATGGTTTGAAGTCGTGTTTGCAAACCGCGAGGCATGTACTCTCGCATCTGATTTGCCTTAGGGTTGAAAGAAATTATTAGTTTCAGTTACTTTCCCTCAAATATCACTTGCAAAAAACTGTTGGCAATAAAAGCAGGAACAAAAGACATCTTAATAAAACGGTATAATGAAATGAATGACTTAATGTTTCGAACTAATTAACAATTCTTTGTTAGGTGGAGGAACATTAAATCTGATTATCACTATGAACAATTCGTAAATGTGAGAAATCGTCGAAACTGTTTGATATAAATAAGGTTGACGACCAAAAATTCTAGAAGAAACAGCGTTTAAACTTTTCCTTACGAGGTGAAATAGCATGTAAGAATGAATATATATATATATATATATATATATATATATATATATATATATATATATATATATATAAACAGTTCCGTAACTGACTTACTCACTGACTGACATACAACACACAGACCAAACTGCTTGACCTAAAGGGCTGAAATCTTGCATGGCGATTCTTCTTATGGTATAGGGGTGCACTGGGAAAGATTTTTGAAAAATTCTTCTTAGAGTTTTTAAATTAAATTTTTAAGCTGTTTTAGTGACCTTTTTTTAAGTTTGCATTTAAAATAGTAATTTGAGGGTTGTAAAATTTATATCACGAGAAAGATAAAAATTCCTTTAAAAGGAAATCTTTTTCGAATCTTTACCTCCATTTTCTGGTTTTTGGTAAATTTTTAAAGATTAATTTTTAGAATTTAATTTATTAAATGCTGATCACGTGATCTCTTTTTTTGGTACTTTAAATAAATTTATCGTCACGTCCATAACAATGAAATAAACAAAAAAATTTTTGTTTCTTTCTAATGCAGCAGACGATTGGACATTATCCAAAAAAATATTAAAATACAGTAAAAGATATGTTCCTCAAACTATACTATATTAACTGTACTATATTCTTTAGTATGTCCTATTAGATATAATTTGAATATTTTCATCTACATTATTTTGTCTTTAAAAATACCCCTTACGATTTTTTTATAAATAAATAAATAAATAAATAAATAAATATATATATATATATATATATATATATATATATATATATATATATATATATATATATATATATATATATATATATATATATATAGATAGATAGATATAGATATTTATATATAAATTTATATATATATATATATATATATATATATATATATATATATATATATATACACACCGGCTGGCCATAATTTAACTGACAGTGCTCACAGTGTTCTGTAGCGCGATCTATTTGCGAGAATGACGCCACATTTTGTAGGAATATTAAACAAGACGGGGGACGAAGGATTCCGCGAGAAAATAAATTAGTTCCAAAAGTCACCGCTAGGGGAATATTTGGCGCTGTGTAATAGAAAATAGAGTGTTAACAAATGCAAATCAATACGTAAATTACCTTTTATTTTGCATTCAAATGAGGTTCAATGTGGTTGCCGTTGTTGTGGACCACATATTGCATTCTGTGCACAGTATGCACAACAGCAGAAAGTAACATGTCTGCAGGAATCTCCCGTACAGTCCGTGATATGTTATCCTTCAACGTAGCCAGGTCCTGGACCACTCCTTGATAGACCTTGGACTTAAGGTAACCCCATAGCCAGAAGTCGCATGGGGTAAGATCAGGCGACCGAGGTGGCCATGCAGTTGGAAAGTAGCGGCTAATGACTCTTTCTGTTGTGAATTTCTGTCGTAGCAGCTGTTGCACCCGTACAGCAACGTGTGGAGGGGCTCCATCTTGCATGAAAATGATTTCCCTCAGGCATTGTCTTTGCTGAAGTGCCGGAATCACAAAGCTGTTCAACATGTGGCGATATTTCTCTCCGGTAACATAACAGGTTTCCGGTCCTGTCGGGGTAATGTTCTCATAGAAGAATGGACCTACGATAAATTCCGCTGTGAACCCACACCAAGCAGTTATCTTTGGTGAATGTAAGGGAATTTCTGTGACTGCATGTGGTGATTTGTCATCCCAAATTCGGCAGTTCTGGGTATTCACAGTTCCATGCAGGTAAAAGTGGGCCTCGTCTTCCCATAAGATTTTCCACGGCCAAGCATCATCCACCTCTATTCTGGCAAGAAAGGTGAGAGCAAAAGTCAATCGCTTATCATGATCGGGGTACAGTAACTCCTGTACACGGCTGATCTTGTACGGATAGAAGTTGATAATCTTTCGTAAGATTTTCCATACCGTATTGTAAGGCATATCCATATTCCGAGTTAATCCACGAGCGCTAGATGTGGCAGCAATATTGTCTGGTCCTCTGTCGACAATCGCCGTGGCAACTGCTTCGATTGTATCCTGTGGTACAGGTTTTCGTCCTCTGCCTGACCGAACCTTCAGAGAGCCTGTTTTCTCAAACGTCGCAACCATTGCTTTTAGCCCATTAACTGACACAGGACCGTTACCTTTACGCATTTTTTTGTGCGTTCTAAAAGCACGAAGAGCGGCTGACGCGTTGCACTGGTTGAGGTAAAAGAATTTGACCAGAAACGCACGCTCGACTAAAGAAGGAGACATTGCACATAAACTTTCAATCTGATTGATTCGAAACGTAACACATTGCCTTTTAAAACCCAAGCAGCTGGCACTGTGAAATGGATGGAACGTGAAATTTGAATAAAGAACTTCTTCTTCTGCTCAGCGTACGTGATATTGCAGACCACGAGACTTTATCGGTGTTTATGTCGATTTTACGCTTTTTTAAAAGTGTTGCCATATTGCACTTGAACTAAATAAGAAAATGTGCATAATAAAAGGTAATTTTATTCCGTATTAATTTGCATTTGTTGACACTCTTTTTTCTGTTACACAGCGCCAAATATTCCCCTAGCGGTGACTTTTGGAACTAATTTATTTTTTCGCGGAATCCTTCGTCCCCCGTCTTGTTTAATCTTCCTACAAAATGTGGCGTCATTCTCGCAAATAGATCGCGCTACAGAACACTGTGAGCACTGTCAGTTTAATTATGGCCACCCGGTATATACACTCATGGACAAAAAAATTAGCGCACCAAGAAGTAATTGCGGGATCGTAACGAAACTTGCAATGAAAGTACATGTCGGGGAGATATGCAAATGATTAGAAATGCAGCGTGATTGCGCATTACGTGTAGCCGGTAGTGGGCGTTGAACATCGTACTCTGTGGAGTATAAAACAGGTAACCAAAGCTTGTTTGAGTGTGTTGAATCATTTACAAAGGAAGGGCTGACATAGACATGCCATTACGTCGTGTTCGAAGACAATATAATCAGTTGTCGCAGTTTGAGAGGGGGAGAATCGTCGGGATGATAGAAGCTGGGTGGTCAGCTAGGCGAGTAGCTCGTCAATTAGGCCGCTCTGATTGTGTTGTGAGGAGGTGTTGGGACCAGTGGAGCCGAGAGATGTCATGTACACGAAGACCAGGCTCAGGACGCCCTCGACAGACCAGTCGTCGAGAAGACCGCCACATCGTAAGAAATGCACGCGTACAGCCAACTGCTTCATCGGCCGCCATCCAGGCACAGGTAGCACCTTCACTAGGGGCCTCTGTGTCTTCTCGAACCATACGAAGGCGCCTGGCTGAAGGACAGTTGGTATCGCGGCGCCCATTACGTGTGCTGCCCTTGACGCCCACCCATCGACGCCTCCGTTTGGAGTTTTGCCGTGCACGAGGAAACTGGACTGCAGCGGAATGGAACCAGGTCGTCTTTAGCGACGAATCCAGATTCAATCTCGGCAGTGATGACAATCGTGTTCGTGTGTGGAGAGCTCGTGGTGAACGCTTCAATCCTGCCTTTGCTGTACAGCGACACATCGCTCCTACAGCTGGTGTGATGGTATGGGGTGCCATTGCCTACAATACACGGTCACCCCTAGTATTGCTCCGTGGCACCATGACAGCCCAGCGGTATGTTCACGAAATCCTGCAACCACATATGTTGCCACTCATGCAACGGCTCCCAGGAGTCATTTTTCAACAAGACAATGCTTGGCCTCATACGGCAAGAATGTCACAAGACTGTCTCCGCACTGTTACTACCCTTACTTGGCCTGCCCGATCCCCAGATTTGTCTCCAATCGAGCATATCTGGGATCATTTGGGACGACGAGTTGGGCATCCCACGAGTTTGAACGAACTAGAGGCAAGGTTACAGCAAATATGGAACGATATGTCTCAAGACATCATACAGAACTTGTATGACTCAATGCCCGATCGTATCGCATCGTTCATTCGCGCTAGAGGAGGTCCAACGGAATATTAACTCCTCCGTTCTTTTGCCTTTTTAGCTGAAATAAATTATCCTTTTTCTTTGATTTTCTTATCATTTATTTATATCAAAGTAGTCATTACGTATGTAAAATTTCGTTTCATTTTGACGACTCCTCCTTGGTGCGCTAATTTTTTTGTCCATGAGTGTATATATATATATATATATATATATATATATCAGCCTTAATGGTCGTTCTTTCAAACGTGGTATGACATTTCTCGTTCTAAAGTGGGAATCAGAAAAATCAGCCCCGTAAGCTAAAGGTTAATAAAATAATTATCTATAAATATTCATAGTGACTTAGTTAGTCAGATAGTGAATTAATTATGAATAAAAGGGAGGGAAAATGAATTGGACTGCCAATTTCTTGGGAATGATAGTTTTTTGCATTGATAACGTCGTTTAGTTGTTATAAAACCGTTCTCGATATTTGGAGACGCGTGTTCGATCTTTTCTCCAAGCTGGTCGTTGTTACTAAACCATACGCGTCAAGTGTCTACAACCCAAATTAAAACATTTCCGGCATAAATAACAGGACACAGGCTGTAAACAAAGGAAATATTGATCTGTTTTTGTATGTTTGATAAATTGCAAACATCATTCACGACCTCGTTTGTCCATAACACAAACAGCATAATTATAAGAGAAAAAGTGCATGGAAGCACGTTTCTTAAGTTTTTGAACTTAAGAAACGTAAAATTTCAGGTGTTTTTATTTTCACAATGAAGACACTCATGTTTCATGCAACTTGAGTAGATGTAAGCAAACGCGTAAACAAATTTTAAACCTTTAAAAAATTTTATCCCGCAACACACGAGGTAAAATAAATTGGATGCAACTTTTGCCACGCCTCGTTTACGGCGGGTCTTTGTCCCTTCATTAACAATTTGCAGCTTCCGTAGAGTAATAACATTCCATCACTGCGATCCAAATATCGACTCTTCTGTTTACGAAATTCGCATTTTCAAGGTTGTTGCCCCCCCTTACGAATGGAAACCCCCGAGAAAATATTCGAGCGTGGGTAGTGTTTTCAGGAGATGTAAACAAATCCTCGATTTAGGGCAAATAGGCTCGTGACATTTACCCACCTGTGGCTGGGAAACCGCCAGGAAAATGCATGGATGGTATAAGCTAGTTTATATTAAACGCTTTGTTTGTTTGATTTTAATAGTGAAAGCGTGCGGTTCAAAAGAAATATATTTGTGTGGGGTAGGAAAGAAATGCAATACCTGTAATAGAATTTTCTAGAGTATATAGCCTAAGGTATTGAGTTTTAAAATGCGTCTTTATAAGATAGCTGGTAATAGAAAATTCATTTGAGTTTGTACAGCGGAGTAAAAAAACATTCAGGATTCATTTGCAAGTAGCAAAATTCGTATACTGTTTTAACGTGAAAATGTATAGTTTATTCCTGTTTATTATAATGCTTGGATATTGATTTTCTTGGAGTCAACGCCACTAATAAATAATCTTTCAAGAGTTAAAAAGGGTTTTGAACCTTTTTAACTTACGAAAAGGATGCGTATGTAATTAGCTGAGTGTTATGAATTTATAATTTCCTATCATCAATCTTTTTTTATGGATTTACTTGTGTGGATAGTCTTGGTTTTAAACATATTATCCAGAATATTATGTAAGATACTCAGTCCAGTAAATGGAAGGGATATCAAAAAATTATTCGTAGTCTTTCCTATACAATATATACAGTAATTTATGTATGGAAATAACCGCAGATGTGTTAAATAAGACCAAAATATTACTTTCTCACTCCGAAGGTTACTGCAAAATTAACTTTTTCCATGATGTTTGCTCTGAGAATACTTTCACTTGAAATTAATTCGAAGATTACTCTCTCATCTCGCAAAGGTTATTTCAAAGATTATTTTTTCATCCCGAAGGTTACACGAAAGGTTACTATCTCATCACGAAGGTTATTCCAAAGATTACTTTCTCACTCCATTTTCTCCCAACTTGACATATATCTTACTATTAACAGCTGAAGGTAAACAAATGTATGTTTGTTAGTGAGCAGACACGGGGACGGCCTAATCTGGCTAACCGATCATAGGATATCGCGACTGGTACCGATATACGCGGACGGACGAGACGCGTGCACTGATTCTATCCTTAACTTTCAAAACTTTAAACATTTTTAATTAGTAAATTAAAACCGCCGAAATCAAAAGAAGCGAACAGCAGAAAGAGCTGACATTCCGGGTGGTCCAGCTCCTTTCCGTTTCGCAAATTTCTACTATTTTCCTGCATGCAAAATTCAACTTTTCCGTCCTCCAATTGACAATTTTTTTATTTCCATGTGTTCTAAAACTCTTAATCTTTACGGATATACACAGTTTTATAAAGTTAAAAATGTTTTTCATTGCAAACGGAGCTTTTCCCCCCAATCAGTTTTCCGAATTTCACGAAATTGACAATTTTGATGGACAAATATTTCGGTTTTCTGCACCTATTAATATCAATTTTACGATTCATCGGCATTTGCTAGGTGTTCAGCTTCCAATATATACCAAATACATTTAATAAAAAAAGTTTTCATTCTAAAAAAGCGTACTTGCAAAGCTCATTTTTGAAATTTCCCGGGCTGATCGCCATAGTATATTAATATAACTGAATGCCGAGTTCGTAATTTTTCGACTTATTATTTTACTCACTAATAATTCCAGCAAGTTCGTGAAATTTGTTTCTAATTAAAGAGCAACTCATGAGGATTCTTGCGCCACCAATTTTGAATTCATCAGAACTGTTTTTCTATTTTTTAAGCACTTTCCCCCCATGAGATTTAATATTTACATTCGGCCATGTTGCCAAAATAAAAAAAAATATTAGTTGAGAATGCGTCTGAGAAAGAGTCATTTAATAATTGAAATTCAGAAATAATTTTAAAGTACCAGAAATAATTTTAGTTTTAGGAAATGAGAAGGTAAAACCTTTAGAATTTTTTTCTAATTGAATGAATTTCTTTTTTTGTTTAAAAAGCAAAATTTGAAAACGAAAATTTGAAAGAATTATTTCAAAAGCCAAAACCGAAATTTGAAAAGAGAATTTTAAATAATTATTTCGTTTTTGAAAAACTCTAATATATTTTTAAAAGTGATTAAAATATTTTTAATCTTTAAGAAATAAAACCATTTCATTTTAAATCGAAGAAGCAACACATCGGGTTGCCACTCGGCTAGTACTTGTGTATTTTTCTTAGCACCTTAAGGGGACACATACCTTTTAAAGGTCAAGAGAATCGACAAACGTATCCCTATTTTCAATCATCAATAGTTATTAAAATAATTTATTTAGAAATATAAAAATTTTAAGGTGAGTTAAACACTCTTTCTTCGTTAAAAATATGGCTTTCAGTTTTTTCTAGCTTGAAGAGAAATTTTTTAATTGTTTAAAATTTTAACCATTGTTTTTTTCATTATTATATCATTTCGCATATGATATCACCAAAACAGTTGGCTAGAATACAACGAAATTTTATACACGTGCAATATAAACAAGTATCATTAGAATGATACTTGGATACTAATTAAAATGATAACTATCATTAAAATGATACTTGAATACTAAAATTTATCAATTTTTTTTTAACCTTTAAATTAAAAAAAATTAAACCTTTTTTTTCCATGAAGAAATAAGAAATTTGATATCAATGTTATTCATTTTAAAAATATATTACACAACATAATTTTAAAACTGAAAAAATATGTATATTCATTGATATACGGACGCAAGTCTGCGCGCAGTGACATAACAATGAAAAAACAATGGCTGAAATTTTTAAAAAATAAAATATTTATCTTCAACGTAGAAAAAATTGAAAGCCATATTTATAAAGAAGAAAAATTGTTTAACTCACAGTAAAATTTTCATATTTCTGAATAACTTATTTAAGTAACTGCTGATGATTGAAAATAGGCATAACTTTGTCGAGTCTCTTGGCCTTTAAGGCGACAATGGACCTTCAGATTGACACAAATATGTGCCCAAAACGATTTTTTTTTTCTTTTAGAAAATGATTCTGCAACTCATCAACTTTAAATTTAAAAAAAAAGTATGTTGATCTGATCATCATTAACCGAGTTATAAGCATTTTTTTCAAACGTAAATAATGGAAATGTTAGTCAAACTAAAACTTTAGATGCTATTTTCTCAAAACAAGTTTTCATGTCGTTTCGGTAAGTTCAAAATGTTCCGTGCGTCATAATTTTTCTTGAATTTTCATAAAATTTCATAAAATGATTATTTATATATGTGAGAATAAAACTTACTAATAAATTCATTATACTATTTTAAAACAACTTAAAATTTTTACAATCGAAAAAATTTTTTTGATAAAATTTTGCATAAAATGACCTATTTTTATCAATTTCTCTTCTAGTTTTTATACATATGACTGTAATTCAAATATTGCTACTAACTTTTATTATAACTATATAAAGCTAGCTTAAGAAAGAAAATTACATATCTGAGACAAAAATGGATGCGCATGGAGCATTTTTAAATAGAGTAATTAACAACATTACACAAAATGCATAAAACAGAGCTTCCGAAAAACAAATATAATTCGCTTAACACGTTTCCTTCGTTAACGTCGATCACACATGTTCGACTCCCCAGAGCTTACTCTTTTCAAACAAAACACGCAGTTGCGTAGCACCACCATTTGATCGTTACAGCACTTTAAACTAATATATATATATATATATATATATATATATATATATATATATATATATATATATATATATATGTATATATATATATATATATATATATATATATATATATGTATATATATATATATATATATATATATATATATATATATATATATATATATATGTATATATATATATATATATATATATATGTATATATATATATATATATATATATATATATGTATATATATATATATATATATATATATATATATATATATATATATATATATATATATATATTGTTTCATTTTCTGGGTTCGATGGGATTAAATAAATTCTCTACAGAAGTGCACACAAAATACAATTTATTATTCTCTGAATTCTTCAGGCGCATACACAAATGCTAGCAGAAGACGTGACAACTGTCTTCTTTGCAACAGAAAACTCTAAAAAACACAAGTCAGGATAACAGAGTCTTCAATACAATATTCGCCTAACGCACTTTCAAACATTCAATTCACAGCAGAAGAGAACACTGACTTTCACTGAGCAGAATTGGATATGATGACCGGAGTGCCTTGACCAGCTGGTTTTAACTCCTGTACGTAAGATGTTATGTAATCAAAGATAATGTTCTCAGTAGTTAAAATATTAAGGCTAGGTTAAAATTAAAAGTTACTATTACAATCATTGTGCAAAAATTTTATGTTTAACACCTTCAATAGTTGAAGGGGAAGAGAAAATGTAAAATAAAAAAATAATCAATTATTAAGAATAAGAATTTAAATTAAAAAAGTTAAATTAAAAATTTAGAGAAGGTAAGATGAAAAAATAAACAAGTTTAAGATAAGGTGGCCCCCAGCAAAAGAAAAAAAAGGCCCTCTTCAGGGTCATACAATTCGTAATGAGATGATTGCAGATTTCCGCGGGGAAAAAAGAAAATATCAAGGTAGGGAAATTTGGAATAGTCGATACCACCTAGGAGCGAACCCACAACGTAGGGTTTCGCAGGTCAGCGCGATGCCACTGCGCTACGGCAGGACACAAGCAGGCGAGCGAGATAGAAAGAATATCGCGAATGGGAAGTTAATGTTAGCTCCTAAGGAGACACGCCCTGGGGCTTTTGCGATTAGCAGGGAGACAATAATCGTAATCAGGAAATTCTGCAATGATTTCATTACGGATGTTCGATAGGCTCTCATAAATTTTCTTAGAAATTTTATGAGTCTGTTTCGTAAGTGTAGAAATGCCGAAGTGTCTCCTAATCGTCGCATTCGATATGTACCGGAAAGCTCGGCGGATTCGCCTGAGAGTTTTACTCTGGAGAACTTCTAATTTATTAATATGCGTCTGTGCGGCGGAAAACCACACGGGGACATCATATAGCGCAACAGGTAGTACACACTGTTTGTAAAGGAGAACTGTTTTTGGGGAGGAAACTGTTTGTTTCTCATTGATAAGTGATGACTAAAAAATAAAGTACGGAGTTGTATGGTGACAGCATTGCACTTACTGATAGTATTGGTAATGTGGGGTTTCCAAGTAAGTTTTCGGTCCAGAGTTACTCCAAGATACTTCACTGTGTTTTCCTTTCAAGCGGGGAGTGATGAATATAAAGACGCGGAGGATTGCGATAGCTATTACTGAAGTAGATCGCATGACACTTCGAGGGATTGATTTTAATTTTCCTGCATTTAGAGCATTGTAAACCAATGCTCTAAAGTGTCTATGTGACGCTGAATTTCAATAGTCAGGTACTGTATATTACTAGAAGATGAAAGAATAGCGGTGTCATCCGCATACATAGTGAGGAGAGTATTATCTCCACGCGGTACATCGTTGACGAATAAATTAAACAAGGTCGGTCCTAGGATCGAGCCCTGTAAAATTCCCGACGTGATGTACCTGTTCCGGGAAACATTATTGTGTATGCGGACGGCGAAATTTCGATTATGAAGATAGTTGTGAATTAAGTGGATAAGACAGGCTGGCAGGTTAATTTGAATAAGTTTCAAGATAAGTCCCGGGTGCCAGACCTTGTCAAACGCACGTTTAATATCAAGAAACAGAGCAGCGGTAGGTCGTTTACCCTGTAACCCGGCGCGGGCAAATTCCACTATCCTTAAAAGCTGTTGCGTCGTGTTATGCTCAGACCTAAAGCCAAACTGCTCTGGTATGATGATGTTATGCTGGTCGAGGTGCTCAGTGAGTCTGTTAAGAATGACGCGCTCCGCTACTTTACTAAGGGAGCACAGCAAGCTGATTGGACGATAACTCTGGGGTAGATTACGATCTCCACCTGGCTTGGGGATAGGGCAAATAATCGCAGTCTTTCAACACGTGGGGAAATGATTAAATTTAAAAATTGAATTAACAATTACAGTAAAATAGAAAATAATATTGGTTGGAAGGTTTTAAAGAATTAAATTATTGATGCTATCTATGCCAGGAGCCTTTTTGTTTTTAAGTTTTTGTATAATGTCTATAATTTCGTAGAAGTTATTGGGGGGAGTAGAGTAGGTGGGGGTGGAAAGGAAATTTTGAACGGTCGTGAGGACGAGTCTGTCATTTTTCTCATCAACCAGGTCATAGTTCGGAGAGAATTGTTCTCTGTAGGTGTCGCCGATAGTGTTGGCTTTGTCTAAGTCAGTCATAGCAACTCCACGAGGGCCTTGAATGGGCGGAAATTGCGTATATTGTTTACGAAGACGTCTGACAAATTGCCAGATGGAGTTGTCTTCAGGATTAAGACCATGAATTAATTCAGCCCATGATGAGTTTCGGAAAGTTCGAATATCGCGACGAACGCGAGCGCGCAGGAGATGGTAATTTATCCTGTGTTGGGGGAGACGGGTAAATTGATATAATTTGCGAGCCGCGTTACGATCTTAAATTAATTTAACAATATTAGCTGGGAGATTATGATAACGCGGCTTCTTCCACGCATGGGTGGAATTAGCCTTAGCGTATTCTATTGCTTGCGTTAAACTGTTGGTGGCATGCTCTATGTCCTCGGGACTACGAATGATGAGGTAGTAGAGGGTGGAATATTTTAGAATATAATTGGAACTGCTTCCAGTTAGTGTTAGTGGGGGGTTGGGATTTTGGATATCGACCTGCCGATCAAAGTTAATTAAAACAGGGAGGTAATCAGAGTCGAAAAGATCTAAAGTTTCTATTGTGTACGGGAAGGGAATATTTTTAGTAAGTGCAAGGTCGATAGTGCTAGAGCCCGAAATGAGTCGGGGGGATTAAGTTAATATTAGAGTTGTCGGTGACATATATTTGAAGGCCTCGGCCAGATTGACATGTCCTATTGTAGTTCCAAGCTGTATTGTGTGAGTTGAAGTCACCGGCCACAATACAGTAGTTGCTAGAGTTAAAAATATTAAAATCTGAGCACAGAAAAATTTTTCTAGGAGGGATATAGATGGAAGAAATTAAAATTTTGGTGCCTCTGTCCGGAAGAAACATAATAAATGTGCTCTCAACATTACTCGTGATAATATTATTAAATTTAAAATGTTCGAGACCCCTACGGACATAAATTGCAGTGCCCCCGCCAGGGTGACGTAAAGAATTAGGGGGGCGAGGACGGTCAGTCCTATAAAGAGTGCAATTACTAATATTAAAACGCCAAGGCTCAGTGAACTTAGTTTCCTGAATCAGGGCAACGTCTATATTGGAATTTTTCATAAACACCCTGAATTCATTCATTTTGCAAGATAAACTATTTGCATGCCAGAAAAGAACTCTCAGTGAATTATTTTTGGATGAACTACTCATGACCGGCTGGGGGATCTAAATATATGGCAATTTCGTGGAAGATGGCCACCATTTTAGAAAATGGATCATTACGAGTACGCATAATGTCAGCACACTTTTTAAGAAGCTGGATGATGTCAGCAATGTTGTATGCGGACATGAAATCATTAATAGCACGAAATATAGAGGCGAAGTCAGAGAAACCTGACTGTGGCCGTTCATCATGAGTAGTTTCTCCACTCTGAATTGAAGCAGCTGCAGTTGGGGCAGCACTCGAGATGGCTTCAGTACGCTCTGTTGGATTGGACCTTCTAGGCGCGCTCTGATTGGAGGGATTTGGATCCGATCCCAGGGTTACCTTGGCACTTCTCACTTTGCGAGATGTCGAAGCAACGCTCTTAGTATCGCTATCAACTGGTTTGTTGATTAGGGGGGTATTCCATGCCGATGATTTCGGTGGCGGTGAGGGGGTAAAAACAACTGGTTTCTTGCTATTTTTAGGGGGGTTTGCACTATTTTGGTTGGACTTAAGGTCCTTAACTTTCAATTTATCTTTGTTTTTAGGGTTCAAAGAACACCCTCTGTAGTTTGCAGTATGGTTACCTTTACAGTTTGCGCAACTGGTATTACCATCTGTATCCTTCAAAAGGCATTCCCCTGGTAGATGGGATCCTCCACACTTTACACAGCGTGGGGAGAGTTTACAAGTCATTGAGGAGTGTCCGAACATCTGACACCTGTAACACTGGCTTACGTCAGTTTGGGTGTAGTGTTCGAACGACACCTTAACATAATTAATTTTATTAAAATTATGCAAGTTGTCCAGGTTAGGGGAGTGTCTGATTGCCACCAAAAATAACGGCATGGGCCGTTTAGTTTTGTCGTTTAGTTTTGCGGTTGGTAAGATACACTACTTTGACCGGTTCAAGATCGATAGCGCGTAGAGCTTCCTCAATACCGCTAATTGGAGAGCAGAGTCCACGCAGAACATATTTCTTCGGACGCTCGGATCTAGGATCCAGCGTTCGAAAAGGTATCTTCTGGTGGTCCCGAAATTTTTGTATTGCTCTATAAGAATCAACTGAATTTATATTAATTTTAATTAGGGAGCCGGTAAGCGATGCTTCGACATCCTGTGACATTTCATTTATTGTTTTAATTGTGTTTCGCCAGTTCTCACTGACCTCGAAAAAGATCTGGCATCTTTTTGAAGTCGGTTTCGCGTTATTGTTGTCACTCCCTTCGGGATTGTGGGTATCCATATCGGATTCCACAGTCTCGAATGGTTGAGTAGTAGGAATATCAGATTCGTCAGTTAGTCCGGTGAATCTGTTATTGGTAACAATATCACTATCAGTATTTTCGTTAGAAAGTTGTCTTTTATGCTGTTGTGGAATAAGTACAAGTTTTTTATTAATTATAGTTATTCTCGTACTAAATTTAGTAAGAAAATTATTAATTTCACTATGCTTAGTATCATAAAATAGTTTAAAAAGCGTTAGGGTCATAAAAGTATTAAGATCAGTAACGTGGTTCATGAGCACATTATGCAATGATTGCAAAAACATACTCACGTGAGGAGCGTCTTTGTCAGGAGCTCTTTCGACAGTCAGTTTGGCTAAGTCCATGAAGTTGGCGATGAGTTCGAAAAATTCCCAATCTCTTAGGTAGTTGACATCAAAGTAGTTTTTGAGTTCGGCGATGGTAGGAAGGGAGGTAGGCATAGTCGGATGTTCCGGGTTGCCGTCCGGGTCGATCATCGGTGTCGCTACAACACCCACAGAATCCGTAGTATCCATGTCAGGCACAAAAAACAAATTCCTAACACAACTTCCAAATTTGAGCAGAGCGAAAAAGCTGCCACTAAAATTGGCCCGTCACACACACGCAGGATAATATTATCCCCGTGTGGTCAGAAACACAGATGTAGAGGCGATCCGAAAAAACCACTTGCAAAAGCACATGCGAGGCTTAGCAATATATTCCGCCAGTGTTGCGTAGCACTTGAATCGTTTTACAGCTTCACTGACTGACTGACTTTTGAACGATGATGGAATTACAAATTTAGCAAAAATACGCCAAGCAAGGAAAAACCTCGCAAGCACGAGATATTTTTAAACAACTTGGCGCTATCAGAAAAGCACGAGCAGTGAAAGAAAATTCACAAAGCAAATTGACACACTCAACAGATGTACTGACTGACTTTCAGGTTCAGGTTCAGGTATTTCAACTTCTCGGAGCTCCAAGGTCTGTAGGATTTTATCTCCAATTGTAACATTATGCATCAGAAATATATTTGCTCAGCAGGTAATTAAATATCATAAATAGGCCCTTATCAGTAAAAACAAAATACAAGTAAAATAAGTAATAGTAAAATAAAAGCAAACGCCAGGAATCGCACCCGGGAGAAAAATAACAAGGCGCACGCGCAACCACTGGGCCAGAGTTGCCACAGTTATTTAAGAAAAAGGAGGAAGATATTCGCACTGAGATTATAGTAAAGTTCTAGGGGGTTGGTAAAAATACAAGAGGGAGGAGTATAAAAATAAGAATAAATAAGCAAGATGGAAAGGACAGTGTTAGCTCTTAAGAAGATACGCCCGAGGGCGTTTGCGGTTAGCACAGTGGCAGTAGTCATAGTCGGGAAACTCGGCAATAATCTCATTGCGAATGTTAGGAATATTATCAAAAAAATTCTTAGAGAGTTTAAGTGCAGTTTCCTTGAAGGAAAGGATGCTGAAGTCTCGTCGTATGGTTTCATTAGACATATAACGGATCGCTCGGCGAATACGTCTGAGAGTCAAGTTCGGGATGACCTCCAGTTTATGGATATGAGTTTTCGCGGGTTAGAACCAGACCGGTATTGCATAGAGAGCTACGGGGAGAATAACTTGTTTAAAAAGAAGGAATTTGTTTCTCATGGAAAGATGGCTGCCGTATATTAATGAACGAAGTTGCATGGTAACAGCGTTACATTTTTGTACTAGTTTATCAACATGGAATTTCCATGTCAGACTGCGATCAAGGGTCACACCAACATGACTAACATTCAGTGCTAATCTCAGGAATATTTATAGACTTCCAAAATGTACCCTATCGGCCGCCAGCTAGAATTCACTGTAACCGTCCAGGGAGGTCTAGAAGGTTGGCGACTATTTGGCGCCATCTTGCGAAATTTGACGATATATCGCCAAATTTGGCGACCAAAATAAGTCTGCAAATCCATCGTCAATTTGGCGGTAACTCTCATATTTCTCGAGATTACCATAGACTGGCAAAGTTCGTAACAATATATATATATATATATATATATATACAATGCTGACCACCCAAATTGCAACACCAAGAAAGACAAGAGATATCACGACAAAATTTATTTTGTAGATAACATGTTGACCAAGTATCAAATGATTAAATTTATAGACTTCTGTGAAGTGTGATTCCTGCCAAAATCAGTAGCCAGAGTAGCCGCCATTGTTGGAGATCACCGGTGCCACACGCCTCGGCATTGATTCCAAGAGACTTTGGATGAGTTCTTGGGGTACAGCAGACCAAGCAGCTTCCACATGCTGCCAAAGTTGATCTGATGTGACAGCTGGGGATAGAATCTGGGTCAATCGTAGAGCAACCATGGACCACATGTTTTCTATCGGTGAAAGATCCGGAGAGCGAGGCGGCCAGGGAAGCAATTCAATCTGGCGATTGACGAAGAACCGTTGGACAATGCGTGCCACGTGTTGTCGCGCATTATCCTGTTGAAATATGGCTGTGGGCAAGCCCTGAAGGTAAGGAAGGACAACTGGCTCCAACACCTCGGAGATGTAGCGCTGGCTGTTTAAAGTACCGGTAATGCGTACTAGAGGTGTGCGAGAGTGATATCCAATACCGCCCCATACCATAATACCCGGTGCAGGACCAGTGTGGCGGTACATAACGCAGCTGTTCAGCATCCTCTCTTCACGGTGTCTCCAGACTCGAATGCGACCATCGTGGTGTTGCAGACAAAAGCGTGACTCGTTAGTAAAGACAATTTCATTCCATTCTGCCGATCACATCCTTCTGTCATCGCACCATTGGCGGCGGAGACGTCTGTGGTTCTGCTTCAAGGGTAGACAAAGCAATGGTCGTCTTGCGGACAGACCACTCTGCTGTAAACGGCGTCGAATGGTACGCTGAGACACTGGATGATGCGTTACAGACTGCATGTGCTGTGCTAAGGTTCGTGATGTGACTGAGCGATCCGTCACTGCCATTTGCACAATTTGCCTGTCATCACGTGAAGTGGTGTGCTGAGGTGGATACGATCGAACACGCCGGTCCGTCGTACCCTCCTGCATCCAACGATCACATATCAACATTATAGTTGTTTGGTTTCGTCCAATACGACTACCGATTTCCCTGAAAGATAATCCACAATCTCGGTAGGCCACTATCCTTCCTCTGTCGAACTCGGATACTTGATAAAAAGATGATCGCTGATTTCGACGAGGCATAATTGATCGTTTTATTGAAAAAACCACGAGAAAAGCACAATTGCCGAACTTGAAATCGTCGAAATCTCCAAGTCTTAAATAGCGCTTTGAAGTGCCTCCACAGGCGAGCGTGATGTGCGTCTGCGCTGAAATTCTAATCATTTGAATATCTCCTCTCCGCTAATGCATGTTGTAAATTTCATGTTATTTGCTTGTTTCCTTCAGGGTGTTGCATTTACAGTGGCCAGCAGTGTATATATATATATATATACATTGCTAAAAAAATTAGGAGAGCAAGCAAAGAACTTATGAAAACCGTGCGAGACAGCCACGTATTGGCATAAAATGAATAGTAAACGAGTATCAATGCGCAATACAGAAAAAAAGACGTAAAAAATTTTTAATTAAGCTTTAATTCTTTGAAAATATGGAAAAAACATGAAAAGATGATTTAGGGCAACAATTTGGTTACATGTAAACAAAAAAAAAAATATTGTTTAGAAATCATGCAAGATTTTTAATATGGCGTGTGGTCTCCTCGAACATCTAAGACTGCTGCATTCCAGTTTTCCATAGATGGGATGATGTTATCGATAAGACTTTGAGGAATACTGTTCCACTCGTCAAGAAGTGCAATCTCCAAGTCTGGGAGAGTAAAAGGAGTCCTTGTTCTCGCAGCAATGAGTCGTCCGAGCATGTCCCAAACATGCTCGATTGGATACAGGTCAGTAAAGCACGCTGGTCATTTCATACGCTGTATTGTTTCAGCTTCAAGCATGTTCTCCACAAGACGAGCTGTATGCGGTCTGGCATTATCATGCTGGAAAACAAAGGAATCTCCAATGGCTGCAGCGTAAGGTATGACATGAGGTCTCAGTATCTCGTCTGCATACCTTCGAGCCGTCAAAGTACCATTCCGAATGATATGCAGGTCCATACGTCCACCTATGCTGATTCCACCCTATACCATAAAACCAGCTCGTCTATATTGTGGCCTTTCAAGAACGAATGTGGGGTTACTTCGAGTGTCCCTTTCACTCCATACCAAAACACGTCGGGTGTCACACTCCAGACTGAATCGGGACTCGTCTGTAAACAGCACTTGGCTCCAATAATGTTGCTCCCAATCTCGATGTTCAGCAGCCCATCTTCTTCGGGCCGCACGGTGGCGTGAGGTCAACGGAATGCAGACCATAGGCCTACGTGCATAGAGACTCCCTGATGAAGTCTATTACGTACTGTTTGGGTGGACATACTTCGTCCTGTTGGCAAGAGCAACTGTCTTTGCAGCTGAGTAGCGTTGTTTGTTCTGTTTCGACGAGTTGTTAACAGTATATACCGGTCATCAGTTGCTGTAGTGGCGCGTGGTCGACCTTGCCCTGGTCGACGTCTAAAATTCCCTGTTTCTTGGAATTGATTCCACAGTCTTGCAACGATACTTCTGGCGACTCCAACAACGTCCGCGAGACTACGTTGTGTTTGCCCGGATTCAAGTCTGCCTATCATATGCCATGCCATGGATTCCAGTAAATCACGTTGTTGAGACATTTTCAAGTCACCTTTTCTCAAAAAGAATAACTGAGCAATCGAATTTCACAGTTAAGGCAGTGAAACAGACGTTTCTGCAACATCCCGATTTCCGCCCTTATGTTCTTTTTCTGGTTTTTGACGTCATGAATTTTGATTTGCATATGAAGTTTTCTTCTTAAGTTTCCTTCTAGGCTTTAAATTATGGATGATTTATTTTACGTTACTTATCGGTGTAAGTATTTGCGTAATTTCGTTAAAACTATGGGCTCCCTTAATTGTTTTGAGCAGTGTATATATATATATATATATATATGTGTGTGTGTGTGTGTGTGTGTCATGATCATATAGTCTTTTAGCTCTGTACTAAACCACGCAAGAAAACGTTCTGTTTAAAATAATCTGACAATTTTCTAAATTATATGCCTAGCTTATCCAAAACTGTCTGTGAGGTAAGTTCAAGGCAATGAAATATGTTAAATTGCAGAATACACTTTCTTACGCATTTCCTTGTTCACAACTCAGAAATGGACTTGGTCCACTATAGCTCTGAAAAGAAATCAGTTGTTATTCAGCGACACACGAGGCTGTTGTTTACTATTGCATTAAAAGATATAATGTTTTTACTGTATCATTCTATTGTTAATACAAAATAGTAAAAGAGGACTTGATTCACTTTAACTCTGAACCCTCCATATATTATACATCAGTTTGTATGATTGTTCTCAATACAATTCTACTTCATCAGTCGTTGGACCGATCTGGACCATATTTTTAATCGTCACACTTCTAACACCTTATGGAATATAAAGGTTGTCATTAAATCCAAACACCCCCAACCCATTGACCGATCTCCCAGACATTTTATTATCACCATCTTATCCAGAAATTATTCGCAAGTATTAATCATGCGATCATCAAAATATGAGTTTATCTTATTGGTTTCCTTATGAGCTGGTATTTTATAATCAGTTACACGTTTTCTGCTCCAGAAAGTAAGATGTTTACAACTTCTCGCCACGAAAGAAAATAATTGGAATATTAAATTCTTCGTGTTCCAATAATGCATGTAGAGAATTAGTATAGCAAAGTGTTACATAATATAAATTTGTAAATTATATATTCGAATTATTGCTTCTAATGTGCCATAAATGTTCAAAATTTAGATATTAGAAACCGGTGGGTAATTAAAGCTAGTGACCTATATTCCCAATTTGTATGTTTAGTCACGTTCAGTTTTAATTAGAGCCTATAGGTCTTATTAAACAGTTATGATAAATTTTATTTCTTAATAAAAAAAATATTTATGGCATACTTTAAAAATGTTACTTGTTCATATTATTTATTTTTTTCCTTATGAACTGTCTGAAGGAAAACTTTTTCTATCTTACGTTTAATTCATTTGTTTTTGATAAACTAAAATTATTTTTATCTAATCACCACATTCGCTACTTACATACTGCTCATAATAATTAAACAAACTATTGATAAACTTAATGTTAAGATGTGTGTTGCTTACAGTAGAATAGTAAATTACTAGTTTTCTAACTTTCTGAAAAGAAACATATTATAAAAATTACTAAAAATATCACCCCAGTACAGAAAATGTTTTACATATTATAATTAAAACACCATCTCTCGTTGTGTCACAAGGATAATTCTTGGTGTAAACAGGCAGCATTAAACTAGTAAAAAAATCAGCCGCAAACCGAAGAAAAGTCATTTTGTTACAAAGAGTGGTTTCTGGATGACTTCAAATGGTGAAAGAAATTTACATAAGTGTCTGTGTCTAGACATTATGTAGAAATCTTATTTTAAATACAGATGAATTTGAGACTTGTTTTTATTTATACACTCATAGCAAACGTCGGGCACTTTTTAAGCTTCTGTCATATTTGACTCGGATTAGATATCGCCAAAATACCCTCTTTTAGCAACAAGTACACCATTCAACATCAGAAAAATTTAATTTACAAAGTTAATCACCGGTCTTAATACAGGTAATTAAAGTTTTTTATAATTATATAAGTATAGTGCATGTTATGGATGTCTTAGTCTTACATCATTAAACATATGAAATATTGAAACAATATGAGAAGGATTAAAAGGTAGATAGCTAGGTGACGAAATTTAAGGGTACAATAAAACTAACATTAAGATTTTGAGTTGAGAAACGTGCATTTAAAAAATCTAATTTTTTTACATACAAATAAAACAATACATTATTTTTTCAATGAACAATAATATTTTGATTGCAAAAGATTAGTCTAATACAGGGATTCCCAAACTGTTTACCTTTGTGGCTCCTTTGGGAAGGAGAGTTGGAACTCGGGGCACCCTTCATAGAATTTTAGTTTTTTCAAATTTTTCAATATTGAATGAAAGCGGAATTTATATCAGAAACATGCAAAATTTAAGTTCAAATATATACTTTCTCCATTGCTGATTTAATTTATTTATTGAAAGATATAAGTAACAAATACCAGAATAGATAATATTAATACGGTTTCAAAAATAGCCGTTGGATTCAGTGTAGTATTACTATAGTGGACTATTCTCAGTAAATATAACGACAATGATTACTCATGAGTTAAAAAACATTAATTTATTAAACATTTCGACACAAATACATGTACACATAAGCATATTCAAATTCATATACAGGGTGTTGGCGAATGCGGCCGACAAATTCAGAGGGATGATAGTAGGCATCAAGACGAGCAATAATCACATAGGAATGTATGACTGGAAACGCAAACTTGACGCTGGAGGGCGCTTTTTACTTAATCGGACCATACCTCTTACCAACCCCACTGGATGGCCAGAGATATCGCATTTTTCTGGAGGAGGTAGAAAACTCAAAAACAAAACAGAATCAAATAGTAATGTATCACCGGAAACGCAAACCTGATCAGCTAGAGGATAAACAAAGTTGCAGAAATGAAAAGTCAACATTTCTGCTTCCTTGTTTATACTCTAGTTGACCAGGTTTGCGTTTCCTGTCATACATTCCTATGTGATTACTGCTCGTCTTGATGCCTACTATCACCCCTCTGAATTTGTCGATCGAATTCGGCAACACCCTGTTTAGAGATAAGATATATAATTCTATTCATTTGAAAAAATCAATACATTAACACCCTCATTAAATTCAATTAACGTCCCCTCATTACATTCAAGTAACTCCCTAACTTCTTATCTATATCATTGAATTATTCATAAATTGGTGAATGAGCATGACACAGAGTCACAACTGACACAGAGTCACAATACCTTGGGTTGATTGTCTGGTCTTCGGGTGACGCTTGGAATTCTGCACGGCATGGAGTACTGGGGTCTTTGACGGCAGGGATTAGGACTTGAGGCGGGCTGGACTATGAACTCTTGATAGATTAGGCGTAGACTTACTCTTCTGATGTGGTGGGGCTCTGGGTGTTGTGAGTTTTCGTATGGTCCATGCTCCTTTCATTTGCTCCTTTCAGCAGTCATCTTAGGCTTGGTGCTCTGGGTGGGACGAGTCATTTCCCCCAGATTCGTTCGTTCCTTTCAGCGGTCGAAATACTATGCTACTTTCAGCGGTCATGCTTATGTGCTACTTTCAGCGGTTTTAAATACTATGCTACTTTCAGCGGTTGAAAATACTATGCTACTTTCAGCGGTCAAAATACTATGCTACTTTCAGCGGTCGAAATAAATATGGACTTTCCATCTCTAATTCTCCCCATCTTTCTATCTCTATCTTTTGTGTCTCGTCTTTTCCTTTCTTGAAAATCCTTCTTCCACTTCATTAATTCCACCCCTTGGGGATCTTATTGGTAGCTTCTTCTGATTATTGGTCCTTCCTCAGCCCTATCATTGACTTCAAGTTATATCTATATGTTTGACTCTGCCCAATCCTTTCTTGGGGGCGTACTTCCCATTTCTATATTTTCACTCTCCCGGTCCCAGGCTTTATTTGTTGTGAAAACTTTTGTCTATTGTAGGGTGTGAAAAGGGGGTGAATATGCCTTTCTAGTCCTTTCCCCCCTCTCTTCCGTTTCGGGAATGTCTTGTCGCGGGTGTGGGCCGGATGTACAATAGCCGCCGGTCAGGAACATCTGCTGCCGTCTTGGGGCATCATTAATCTTTCAGACGTCCCGCTCTGGGTGGAGGTTTTTGGAGAAGGGCTACTATCTTGGCTGGGTCAGCACTTCTGATCATTATATCAAAGTCACTAGGGGTATGGGTTCTGGCCCACCTTCTCTTGACAGACTTTGATTTGTTGGCGGTTTTCGGGAGGCACACATTTTCAGGCAACCCCTACTTGAGAAGGGTCGACACAGCCGAAAGAAAGGAGTTCTGTGGTGAGTTGTCAGTTGGACCTGTCTACCTTTTGAGAAGTCAGTAGTTGTAAGCGTATGTTATAATAAAGTGTTGAAAACGACTTTTACGGGGTATTTTTGTGCTCCTGGAGTCCTGTATGTACTGCTGAGGATTTCTCTTCCTGCCAAACACAGCACTAGATAAAACGCTGGAGAGGAGGAATGTCCTCATAAAACATTATTTTCTGAAACTTTGACCTCCTGCACTTGTGGCTCACTCCCTCTTTCATAAGATCTCACCCCCTCCTCATTAGTGCTAAAATATCTTTGGTTTCCACTATGCGGTATCGCTTCTCTCGCTTTTCTCCATCTTATCAACAGCATTTCTGTTCTATTTACGAAGCGTTCTCTTCTTACAAAATGGGTGTTTAACTCTCCATGGCCCCTTCTTTAAACATAAAATGTCAACAACCCGTGACAATTACACTTGACGACCATAATGGAAATCAGTAAGAATTGTTTTATTTATGGAAGACGTGCTACTGGTGCTTAGAGAACAAATGTTTGTTATCTACTTAATATTTACTTTAATAGGGCCCCACTAATATTTTTTGTTTATCCTTAATAAAATCTGGCTGCTCCCTACGTGCCGTAGCATACCTGTTGGGAATCCCTGTTCTAATATGCTAAAGCTCGCACTGACGTAGATATGACGTTTGGTTGATTGAAAGTGATTATGTCATCAGTTGGATCTTAAGATCATTACAAGTCGACCGGGACCTACGAATCAAAGACGATTCCCTACCTAGTCTAAACTGGTAGAATTCGGATCTTCAAAATGTAGTTGTAGAAGACTAACACCCTCGTCAATCCGCCGTAAGGGCCACAAACAAGCCTTTATATGCGCAGTATAAAGCTTTTATTACGGACAGAATACAGCTCTTAAAAGAACCAACCTACAAACAAACAAAAAAAAAATTATAAGGTATTTCAAATTTTATATACCCTTAGCATATAATAGAATTTAAAATCTGTCGAAATTTGGATATTTAACATCTGGATAATAATTATCGGAATATTGTATTGCAAGTGGTTCTCAAGTTCTTTTAGAAACGCTGGACGAAGATATCTGTGTTCTGAAATTTTTTCTAGACCGGGAGAGCAGACAAATGGTTAGACGATGATATTTATGTCTGTTGAGTGTGAAATCCATGGAAGATGTTTAGATTTGCTTCTATGCTAGCACCAATGAAAAATACAGAATCTTCCTTTACGATAAGTAATTACGAAAATCAACGGTAACGTTTAAAAATAAGAAAATAAAGTGCAGTACATTTCTTCCTCAGATATTCTTTTTAGATAAGACGTCTCCTCAGATAAGACGTTTTTAGCTCTCACTTTCAATAAATATTCGGTTTGTAAGAAGATGACTTTGCTATTCACCACGTTACATACCATCTTTTTCCTGCGAGTTACCATACTAGTTCAATTGTGAGTCATAGCTCAAACATCGAACTGAGTGCATTGTTCTAAATAATGCTGTTACCATATCCTGAAGTAATCCGTAACTGTATAATAACGTTGGAAATCCTTTTTCGTTTATTGTAGTGAGTCCGTTTAATGATATGCTTTTGTTAATGACTTCCCTCCTAACATCATTAAAAAGTGGGAAAATTAAGAATATGCAGATCCAGGTTAAAACGGAAACAATCGAGGAAAACTTTGGAATAAAAATGCGAGAAACAAAGACAGGGAGATAAGCCCATTAACAAAAATAATATAGAAGAAGAGAAACAAAATGTAGAAAGTAGATATAACAGGGGAATAAAAACAATAAATACAAAAAAGAATAATAGTAATTTAAATTACAAAATTGAATGAATAGAAAATAGTACTCATCTATTTAAAAAATTTGGTTGTAAATGTAAAGATGAAAATTAAAGCTGTAAAAAGTGCAAACTATTAGGCAAATTATCTTGTGTTTAAAGACAGCGTGAAAATTAATTATACATACCAAATGATATTTCCATTCGTCAGTTGTCTAGGATAAGTGTTCGTTGTGTCGCCCAGTGGCTAAGTGGTTAAGGCATCAGCCTTCCATGCCAGGGGCACGGGTTCGATTCCCCCTTAAGACTTGGTTGTATTCTGGGGAACTCGCCAGTCTTCCGCCTGCAAAAGGAAGAGTCTAGAAAGGGTAGCTGCAACCTATCGTCCATGGCCGGTGTCATCGTTCGTTTACAAAAAATTCTTATGTGATTGTGTGATTTATATTTCTAATTCCTTGTATTCATACGTACACCGGTCTGGGGTGGGACAGTCGTCAGCCCCAGGGACTTTAGCCCCCCCCCCCCACACACACAAGTGCTCGTTGTACATCTAAGCTTTCAGCTGCGCCACAATAGCTTGGCTATGGTATGTGTACGTCTGTCACAGGTATCCTTCAAAAGAGGTTCTTTACTCATCGTAATAATTGGCCAACTTAATATTGGAAGATGCAGATTTAGCCCTTTAGCTACTTTAAAGGCAACATTTCCTTTACGAGTCGTGTTTACGCACTGTGATTTAACTGCTGCAAATCATGCTGTTGCTCTTTCCTGAAGTGAACTCCAGCACTTTATAAATGTTGGAAATCATTCTCTATTCGTCGTTCTGTGTACCTTTTTGACTGATGTGATTCTATCCAGTTGAAGAATAAAATACCAAAAGTTACAAGAGATGTTTTAACACTAGAACGGCGGCAGCGGCCATTTTGACCACAAACGATTTTAAAATGCTCATATTTCCCGTTTTTATTCTATGATTTTTTGTTTGTTCATTGACTTTTCCTAAATATTCACAAAGAACATATCGGACAAAAATTATTTTTTTCTGCCCATTATTATCGCAGCTATAATGGGGTATACCTATGAAGGCGGATTGCGGTCATTTTGACCGCTGAACCAACATAGCTGTCTATGTTGTGTTTTCTGCACTATTTTTTTGCTATCTGTGTATTATTCGTCTGTAGTTTCTCGGGAATTTGAATATGACTGTATGGGAATGGGTATGAATGAGAGGGGGGATTGGAAACACCTGCATGTGGAATTTGCTTAGCGGAGATTTGATTTGACGGGAATGGATAAATGACCAAAATGAGCGAAATGAAGAAATAGCAAAAGAAGGAACAGTGTGGACTACAGTTCCTTCTGAAACACTTTCTTTAGGAAGAAGGGCAGCATCACAATATGTTGAGAGAAGTGCCTGGACTCAGCACATTTTTACTAGTGCATGGAGACTGTTCATAAACGAAAAAATTCTGCATCTCATACAACAATGAACTGAAGCAAAAGCTCACAGGCGCTTACAGTATCCACATTGGAGTGTATCTTTAGATATATTAGACGCTCTTATTTCCTTACTGTATGCCCATGGAGCTTTTATTTCTAAAGGTATTTCAATCGACAATTTGTGGTCCATGACTTGGGGCCTAAACTTTTTTTTTATGAAACAATGGCTCGTGATAGATTGAAATATATACAGAAATATTTGAGCTTTGATCTGAAGTCAACAAAATCCGAAAGAATTTGGACAGATCAATTTACTCTAGAATCAGAGATCACGAACACATTTATTGAAAATTACTTACTGTGATAGAAAGCAGGGGCAAATATAACGGTAGATGAGCAACTATTCCGAAGTAAGGCACGTTGCCCATTTACTCATTATATGCCACAAAAACTGGACAAATTCGGGATAAAATTTTGGCTAGCAGCTGAGTTCAAAGTACTTGTTGAATGGTTTCCCATATTTAGGAAATAAATGAAAGTAGACCCAGTGAAGATACCGTTGGAGAACATGAGGTAAGCCGTTTTGTAGATCCATTTCAAAATAATGGAAGGAATATTACAACTGACAATTTTTACAGCATTAAAATTAGCCAAAACTTTAAGAAGTAAAGGACTTAGCCTGCTAGGCACTGTGAAATATGCAAAGAAAGAAGTACCCGAATCATTCAAACTCAGAAAGGGAGAACTGTATTCAAGCAAAATTCTCAAGCACGATAATATCACTGATGATATATCAATGAAAGAAAAGCAAAAATGTCCTATTATTAAGCACTCAACATCCTACGTACGAAATGGAACGCAATTTAAAAGAAGACCCCTGAGGTTGTTCAATTTTACAACTCTTCTAAATACGGTGTAGATATGCTTGATCAGATAGCAAGAATATTTTCAACTAAATCCGCTTCACGACGGTGGCCGGTATAAGTTTTTTTTTCTCTTGTATTCTTGACTTAACTACTAACAATGCTTGGATCATTTACAAGTAAACTACTGGTATAAACACCAAGCGTCGTGATTATATTTTGGAATTAGCTGATGAGCTTCGTAAAAGTTATGTTTCCTCTTAGACTCTCCGCTTTCCAAGTTCAGTCCAAGTACATCACCTATCTGAAGAAGGAAATGCAAATAATGCCAAATCAATCGATGCCGCAATAAAACTATGAACATTTGTTCTGATTGCAAAAAGTCAGTTTGCGGGTCATTTACAAGCAAAGTGATAAAGTTTAGACTTTGCAGAGACTGTAAAAAAAGTACTGTAAGTGTATTTTCGCAATATTTATAGTTTTAAATGTATAAATTTCTTTTAAGTAATTATCATATGTGATAAACATTTGAAACATTTTGTGCAATACAAAGTGTGTGTGGCTAATGTCCCTGGGGGATGACAACATTACACCCCAGTCCGGTGTACATATGAATATAAGACATAGAAACAGACAAATGACACAATCACAGAAGAATTTTATTGTCAGACGATGACACCGGCGATGGACGATGGGTTGCAGCTCCCCTTTCTAGACGGGGTTCCAATTGCAGGCGGAAGACTGACCGGTTCCCCGGAATACAGCCAAGTCTTATGCGGGAATCAAACCCACACCCCCGGCGTGGCAGGCTGATGCCGTATCCACTTAGCCACTGGGCGATGCAATACAAAGTAATTTCCTTTGTATATTATGTTTTATTCTAGTGTATTTTATTACTAATTGATTTTATAAAAACATATAGTATTCTCTTGGACAAAAAATAAGCGTTATATAAAAAAACATGAGCCGAGAGGCAAATTTATGTGATGAAAATGTAAAATTTAAAAGCTAAATATATTTAAAAACTTGTTTCAGAAAACTAGCCATGAAAAAAGTGTAATTTTTAATCACTTCAAGGAAGCGGTCAAAATAACCGCTTCTCGCCTTTTTAGGTATACAGTAAACGCCGCCGTTCTAGTGTTAAATTAATAATTATCTATGAAGAACATATAAGAGGAAGAAAACTGCTCCATTAGATTTGCTAACTTGTTGTCACAACTCTATTCTTCTGCAGCGATAGAGCAATAATGCATTACAATAAAATAAAACCTTTACAGCACAAGTTAACCCTTTCAGGGACCAATCTTCACCGCTTGCACGGTGCAGATTTTTTCCCATTTTTTTTAACCTAAAGAATCTTGAAAAATTTTCCAATTAAAGGTTCAAAATGTTTTTATTTTATTCGGACTGATAACAGATGGCAGTACTAGCCACTTTTATGCTCATTAAACTGGAATACATTGAATGCAAGTGAAAAAATACTATATTTAGGTGTTTGCACTGTGCAAATGGCGCCCCTCAAACGGTTAAGGAGGAAAGTCCTTTATACATAACCAACCAATAAAAAGTAGAAAAATCAGGAAATAGTACACCATGGTAAGAAAGGAATAAAATCAACAGGGGATACCTTTGTAAGTAAAATAATGGAAAAAAAGAATGAATAGCGAGATGGCGCAAGAGAAATGAATTGAAATTTTAAAAATCAAACAAAATAAGCGAATTAAATTACAGATTGACAAAAATAATTAAATAGTGATAGGCAAAAATAAATAAGAGTATGAAAAAATTAATTTTGAGAGTATTAATATCAGGAATACTTCTATTTAAAATCCAAGGCAAAAAATAATAATAATAATAATAATAATAATAATAATAATATATTAGAAACTGTATTTAAATATAATACAAAAAATACACCACTAAAAATAACAAGTTATTTGGCATAACATTAAATACTTCGAAGAAGACTGACAACGAGGAATGATCTGTTACTTTTGACTATGCTATTCGAATAATAAGTGCTGGAGAAATTTTCAAATCTCCCTCTCAGACACAATTGAAATTACGATAGATCCGCTTCTTCGATGAATATAACGACTACAAGAATGCAAAGAAACAAAAATAATGGGAAAAACATAATCATACGCAAGTTGATGCTAGACTTACTGACCCCGATACATCTGGCAACGTAACCGAGGTTACATCTGGAAGATATGAAGTAAATTCGATACCAGAATGTGTTACTGAATGCGATGTTTAGTGTTTATGGAACTCGGATGTTCAATAGTTATACTTATCGATTAGATATCTACCATACCTGAACCTTGTGTTTTAGTTCTTTATATCTATATATATATATATATATATATATATATACACTAGTTATCAAAAATTAAGGAAAAATCACATAAAGAGGGATAACACGTTCAAAACTAGGCCAATCTGTTTAAAATTTAAATATGTTGTTATGTAAAAGGTGCTGAACAATACTACGTTATGCAAAATAGTGGCGCTGCAGTCGGAATACGTCATTTGCGAGGAGCATAAAAGTGTATGTCTCAGACCAAGGCGGCAATTGTCGCTGCGAGGCTGAGATTAGATATCTGTCATATCTAAATTGTAACAATGAACTCCAGGCATCATTTGACCGAAGAACTGTGATTGCGAGCTAGTGGGAGACTAGAGGCAGGACAAAGTCAGACTGATGTGGCCAGATGGCTAAATGCGAGTCCGTCTGTGGTTCATAGACTTTGGCAACAATTTCTAACCACGGATTCGGCATCCAGGAGGTTCAGGAGAGGACGGCCATATGCTACGACGAGTACCGTTGACCGATATTTGCGCACGAAGGAATAGAACTGCAACTCCGTCTGCAGATCCTCCCTCGCTGCAAGCTCTGGAAGGCTGGAATCAACGTCAACCGTGTGTAGAAGGCTTCAGAAAGGTAATCTTTTTTGCGAGGCGCCCAGCCATTTGCGTGCCGCTCACGTTATGCCATAGGCGGGAACGTTTGCAGCGGGCACGTCAACATGTCCACTGGATGCGTGATTAATGGAGGGCTGTTCTTTTTACGGATGAGTCCAGGTTTAGCCTCCAAAATGTATACGGATCAGGCAGTGTCTGTGTTTGGGGTGGTATCTTTTTGGGTGGACACACAAACCTCCATGTCTTTCCCCGTGGAAATGTGAATGATCACACCTATAGAGATGACATCATTAATGCTTATGTGCGCCCTTATGCCCGGGCAATAGGTGATGCTTTCGTGTTACAGGACGATAACGCGAAACCGCACAGGGGTCGCATCGTGGATGCTTATCTTGAGCAGGAAACAATTCAGCACATGGAGTGGCCAGCTCGATCACCTGACCTGAATCCTATCGAGCATGTTTGGGACGCTTTAGGACGACGCTTAGCTGTTCGTATAGCTGTTCTCAATCCTCCTTCTAGGACCCTAGCCAAGCTTTCAGTTGCTTTGCAAGAGCAATGGCTCTCACTTCCCACCGAACTCATAGACCGCATAACTGACAGCATCACACATCGCTCTATGTGCTGTACTGCTTCTCGGGAGGATCATACGCCATATTAAAGGTACTTTTCCTATACCAAACTGACACATCCGATTTGTTCATTGTATACATATGCTAGTTTCTATATAACCATAATTGTCTGGCGATTTCTTTTTATGCTATTTTATACCTACCTATGTGTTGTATAATGTGTATAAGTTTCATTGAATTATACTCTAACCTTTTGAGTAATCGCTATTTTTGTGATGTTTCCTTAATTTTTGGTAACCTATATATATACAGTTGAATCTCGATCTATCGTTTTTCAAGGGACCGATTGAAATTAACGATAAATCCGGGAAAACGATCGATGCGGACACATAACAAAGCAATATGATCGTTGGGACTGGATAAAATGAACGAGACGTACGGAAAAACGATGGATCCGAAAACGATCGATCGAGATTCCACTGTATATATATATATATATATATATACATTTTTTGAAATTATACATACATATATCATTCACAATTGCAATTTATCATTATTACTTAAATCATACTCTTGTTCCATTTAAGAACCTTATTACATATAATTTTCTCTTTTCGTAATCAACATACTTCACTGATCTACCTTCAGTTATTTTCTTATGAAGTGTTCCATTTTAGAAACAAACATCAATTTCGCAACGCATTTACTCATCATCATTATTCCATAATATTTACTGTTATGTATACAATAATCATTCATATAATATATTCATACATCAATTACTTATTTTAGAGGTGAGGTACCCTAGAATCATTTTCATAAAATCGTTTGACGCAACACTATATATATTATTTATTGTAACCTAACCTTAGGATGAGAGGCACGCTTCATACACGTTAATTAGGAATCAATAAAAGACTGCACAATACCTTCGCTGATGAATCTTTAACGTCTTTATTCCCTCTCACACATTCGGCTAGAAGTTGCTGGATAGAAGGCGATTCTTTGCAGATCTGCACCCTCCATCGGATAAAATCCTTTGTCTGTCGCGGTGGCTAGTCGGTGGGTGTTCCGTTGAATTATGATGTCGGGATCGGTCTAATCGTTCCCTGGGGAGGTGGTGCCGCTCCTTCACTCAGTCGTGTGTTTCGGCGTCATTCACTGGACTTCTTCTGGCTGGGGTTTTATTATTTGGGCTGACCGCTCTTTTCAGATTGCTGTCACGTAGACGGCTATTTCTTTTTTACTCTGGTGCAGAAATCATGACTCTCATCTCCATTCCTCAGCTAGTCATGTGCTATCACCGCCACTTCCTTCTAATCTATTTGCCAATGCTCATTTCTCTATCTCTCTACGTCCTGCAGCTACCTCTCTCTGCATTACGTGTCGCCCGTTCTCTAATACCTCTGCTTCTCCGTCAATCAACACATCTCTATATGGGATCTCTGAGTGTGTCTTCATATATTTTTTTAGTCTAATATTTTCGCCCTTCCTCCTTAGTTCCGTCTCTTTTCTTCGTTCCAATTGGCCCTATATTTTTACTTCCCTTCTATTGTACTAATCGTTTCTTTACAGAATCCTCTCTCTCCACCCTGTTGTAGGTGTCGCATTTTATCTCATCAGCACACCGTTCCCACGGCCATCTTCCCATATTCTACGAATTCCATCTGTTTTACATTTTCCTCCTTTTAAGCCAAATCGCCACTATTCATCACTCCCCTTCGTTAGTCTGCTTTGCACTTCCCTTATTATTTGTCCACATCTGCAATTCCTCTTTGCGGTGTGCCTTTTCATTACGTAATTGCGCCTAAGTACCTTGTTCCTTAGAATTCGGCTAAGTCCATCTTTTATTCATTTCCTGCCTTCCTCAATTCATGTCGCCGTCTATTCTTTCTCTATTCAGCTTTGTTATTTCTCCCCTCTCTGTTCCTTTACTCAATTTCTCTTATTCCATTTCTTAATCTGTTTTCAATATCTCAGCAATTTTACCCCTTGACAATATATATATATGTTAAGAATTAATTAGAAAATAATAGTAATTAAGAAATTTACAGGGGGCCTCAGAATAATCAAATTTAACATCAAAATCATTGGCAAAACGCGTTGGGAAAAAGGGTTTTTCCCCGTCTAGAGTAGATGACCTCTATTCGCGAAATTGAAGTTCCATGGAGGAAATTTATTTTTAGATAGATGTACAGGGTTTGGCGCGAAAATTATGCTTAGATAAAAAGAAAAAGATTCTAGAATTTTCCAGGTGGTGCTTTGCGCATGTGCCATAAAGGGGGAGCGCTGATGAGAATAGAGAATTATGCAGATTGCAATTGGGAGCTCGTTGCTTGCGGGCATTTAGCGGCGATTTTCTTTAAAATGACGAGCGTTAAGATGTGCACTTGGATCAGTGGTTGTCATAGATGAAACAATAACGGTGATTTTCTTGGATTTATAACGTGTGAGTTCTGTTTTAGACTACATTACTTAGGATTTTCAAGGAGTTACATGATCTCGGTGCCACGAACTGAATTTAGTAAACGGGTGTGAATCAAGCACCGTTTCATATATATATATATATATATGTGTGTGTGTGTGTGTGTGTGTGTGTGTGTGTGTGTGTAATAACACGGACTCGGGTCGAAGAATGTTTGCTGTGTGGTAGCTTTGGAGGACTGTTCTCGCCTCATCCACCTGAGGGTAAAAAAGAGGACTTGTCGCCCTGCCGTGCATCTCAAACGTTTTTTAAAAATCCATTCCCGCAAATCTTCCACCTCGGACGCAGAAAACACGACAGGTTATCACAATTACATATTTATTTAGTTCGCCGGCCTCTCCGCCGGGATGTTTTTGGAATATTACAGAAGTTCGTCTTTTCTCGAGCTGCAGAAACATTTTTCTAATTCACTTCGTCCCGTGGCAGTAGGGTGTGGCCTAATAGTTGATTGGTTAAAAGTTATTATTTTTGCGCTGAACGCCGCGCCGATCAGGATTTCGTTAATTTGGCAGCCATCTTGTATAAAATCGCCTGGGGCTAAAAAAGGCTGTTATTACGAGGTTTTTATAAGTTTTAATGGGAAGAAATTACTGGGATTTGGAACTATATTTTGGGATTTAAAACGAATGCCCAAGGGAAATTAAAACATTTAAGAGTTTAAAAAAGGGGTATGTAATTTTGAATGTTATAGAATACTAAATTGAGCCAGTTTTTTTCATCCATTACTTTGATGGTGTCAGCAAGCTCAAAAGTCTTTTTCACTGAGCAGTGTTGTTTCAATAGACTTTTTAAGTGCCTCGTAAAACTTTTCGGAGTTCAAAGGCTGATTGTTTTTCCTACCTTCTTTTTCGTGGAGAGGAACTCCGAATAAAGACAAGTTGTTTACTGCTTCTTCAGCCATCGATGAGTAAAATCCTGGAACTGATTTTCTTTCCTCAAACAAAGAAGCTGTAATTTTTAACTTTTTGTTAGCATAGCTTAGATCAACGGTGCGATGCTGCAAATCTTCACTTAACTCTGAGAGCTCTTGCAATGCATCAGCCATCAAACCCAGGTCTAAAATTAAATTAGTTTCAGTAATCTTTTTGAGGAGGCCTTCAAACTTACTTTTTCTTTGCTGTCATTGGTTGGGTCATTTGAAGCTTCTTTAAAGTGATGGACTAGGACTTCATAAGACTTCCAAACGGATGACACAGATCTGAAACTAGACGCAACCCAACGTGTGCACAAAACTCTTCCGACTTTTAAAAGTTCTGTCTCTAGTAAGCTTGCACAGGTTTCTAGTTTCCTGCAGTTCTTTGTTGAAGCATGATGCACAACATACAGTTTGTCGATGAAGGATTTAAATCTATAAACTCCTAAAACTGACTGAACTACATCAGACACTGAAAGTTCATGCCTGTGGTTAGCACAGTGCCAAGCAATAACAGAAGGGAATTTTACACAAAATAATTCTCCAACAACTTTGTTTTTACCAATCACAGTAGCAGCGCCGTCACATGTTAAGCTTGTTAAGTTTTTACTTAAAAATATGTGAGTTATTCCATTAGAGTGAAGACAGTTACTGCCTTAGCAGTAAAACCATCAAGTTCTACTAAATCTAAAAAAGACGTTGGTAGAACCACACGTACCAGTTTTAGGAAAAGAATAACGAACGTAAACAATCAAACTTGAATTTTTACTAAGGGAAGTTGACTCATCACTTATCAGGCCAATTTTCGTGTCATTTTTCATTATTTTATTAACGAATGTTTTATTAATTTCTTTACTTATGTGCAAATCAATGTTAGTACAGGCTTTGTATGAACGTAAAATGCGACCCATGTCAACCCCATTGAGTTCTTGGAAATCAATTTCTGTTTCAAAATTGTGAAAGGACTGATTTTCTTTAACAATATTATATTCATTACGAAATATATTTTCAGTAGCTTGTTTTTCGTGAGCACGCTGCTTCAAATCACCTTTCTCCAATACTTTATTTTTACCTCCACAAAAAAATTTTGACAGCTGCTCTATGACCAGCACTTTCTTTGTTTCATAAATTTTTTTCCTTAACGAAGTTTGCTTTTTTACTTTAGTGTCGCCGTAGCTACTTATCTCACCACTTGCCCACGCTTTTGAAATTTTCATATCTGTTTTCTTATTGACAGATATAACCCCAACCTTTTCACAAGCACTGCATCCTAACGTTCCATTTTTAACAAACAACCAGTCATATTTTTGGCAAAACTTGTTTTTTTGTTATTTAGTACAGCAATCTGGCAAGACATTGTCGCACTCAACAGGTGTATCTTTTTCTTTAGTGTATTCTACATTGCAGTCAAGTTTTTCTAAAGCCATTATTTAGCTTGCAGTGTTGGAGGACGGTTGCGAACTTAGGCTTTTCATTTCGCCGTCATCGTCATTAACCACTTTGTCATCACTGGTAACGTCACAACTAATGCTTTGCTTGAGTCTTTTACTGCCACCCGAAAGTGAGAAAAAATCGGTTAGTTTTTTGCTCATTTCAATCCACAATCTATCGCACTCACACAGACTTGACACTGCTCAAACGCAACTAACCTCAACAACACAACATCGAAGAAGGGTAGCTGTCTTGGGGAGGTCGATTCTCGAAATGAGGAGTCGGGGCTAATCAATACTTCATTTGCAAACCCGTGAAAAGTCAGTGCAGTCCGCAAAAATGAGTCAGACTACCGTCCCATCAGCCGGCCAAGGTCAAGCCACAATACCACCCGCTTCAGTGAAATAGTCACCGTTCGCTGTACTCAATAGTAACGCTCAACGAACTACCCTAGCCTCACATCATAAGCGATCGTTTCGACCTGCGAATTGTTCTTTTACGTGAAGTGTAAAGAGTAGTAGGTCAGGCTCACTCACTAACAACAGAGTAATTTGTGATTAAATAAATGTTTCTGTCTATCTTAATTTTCTTTTTCCTAAAGAGAGGTACCGGAACGCCGTTCTGGCGCATTCCGCCTCAAATCTAGCCCTGTATATCTATATATATAAAACAGTTCCGTAACTGACTCATTCATTCATTCATTCATTCACTGACTGACTGACATACAACGCACAGACCAAACCGCTGGACCTAAAGGGCTGAAATTTTGCATGGCGATTCTTCTTATAGTGTAGGGGTGCACTAAGAGAGATTTTTGAAAAATTCTTCTTAGATTTTTTTAAATTAAATTTTTAAGCTTTTTTTTTTACTTTTTTTAAGTTTGCATTTAAAATAATAATTTGAGGGTTATAAAATTTATATCACGAGAAAGACCATAAAAATTCCTTTAAAATGAAATCTTTTTCGAATCTTTACCTTCCTTTCCTGAATTTTGGTGAATTTTTAAAGATTAATTTTTAGAATTTAATTTATTGAATGCTGGTCACGTGACTTCTTTTTCTGGTACTTTAAATAAATTTATCGTCACGTGCATAAAAACTAAATAGACAAAAAATAATTTTTTTTTTCTTGCTAATGCGGCAGACGATTGGACATTATCCAAAAAAATATTAAAATACAGTAAAAGAAATGTTCTAGAAACTGTACTATATTAACTCTACTATATTCTTTAGTATTCTTTATATTAGATTTAGTTTGAATATCTTCTTCTACATTATTTTGTCTATAAAAATATCCACTACGATTTTTTTATAAATATATATATATTTTACATCAATTATATACATTGATCGTCGTATTTATTATATATATATTGGCATTAATTGCATACATTCACCGATGTTTTTACTTTGAATGTACTCCGTAGCGAAGTGCGGGTTTTCAGCTAGTATATATATATATACCGGGTGGCCATAATTAAACTGACAGTGCTCACATTGTTCTGTAGCGCGATCTATTTGCGAGAATGACGCCACATTTTGTAGGAAGATTAAACAAGACGGGGAACGAAGGATTCCGCGAAAAAATAAATTAGTTCCAAAAGTCACCGCTAGGGGAATATTTGGCGCTGTGTAATGGAAAATAGAGTGTTAACAAATCCAAATTAATACGGAATAAAATTTCCTTTTATTATGCACTTTTTCTTATTTAGTTCAAGTGCAATATGGCAACACTTTTAAAAAAGCGTAAAATCTACATAAACACCGATAAAGTCTCAGGATCTGCAATATCACGTACGCTGAGCAGAAGAAGAAGTTCTTTATTCAAATTTCACGTTACATCCATTGGCACAATGCCAGCTGCTTGGGTTTTAAAAGGCAATGTGTTACGTTTCGAATCAATCGGTTTCGAATCAATCGGAAAGTTTATGTGCAATGTCTCCTTCTTTAGTCGAGCGTGCGTTACTGATCAAATTCTTTTACCTCAACCAGTGCAACGCGTCAGCCGCTCTTGGTGCTTTTAGAACGCACAAAAAAATGCGTAAAGGTACCGGTCCTGTGTCAGTTAATGGGCTAAAAGGAATGGTTTATGACGTTTGAGAAAACAGGTTCTCTGAAGGTTCAGTCAGGCAGAGGACGAAAACCTGTACCACAGGATACAATCGAAGCAGTTGGGTAATAAAAGGTAATTTCCGTATTGATTTGCATTTGTTAACACTCTATTTTCTATTACTCAGCGACAAATATTCCCCTAGCGGTGACTTTTGGAACAAATTTATTTTTTCGCGGAATCCTTCGTCCCCCGTCTTGTTTAATCTTCCTACAAAATGTGGCGTCATTCTCGCAAATATATCGCGCTACAGAACACTGTGAGCACTGTCAGTTTAATTATGGCCACCCGGTATATATATATATACATATATATATATATATATATATATATATATATATACATATATATATATATATATATATATATATATATATATATATATATATATGTGTGTGTGTGTATATATGTATGTACAACTATACAAGTACATATATATAAATATTTATTTATTTATTAAAAGGAGAAGTAGTCGTAGCATTATCTCTTTTCACATTACCAAAATTCTGAAAATTCGCCCACACAGTTATTCACGAATGCCCTTTCCACATCGTGCTAAGAGAAAAAATGATATCTACTTTCAAACTTGGAAAATTAAATATTTCATTAACTAGAAAATGTTTCTCCTAGAAAATATTTTAAATAATTTATAACTGTAGTGTTGTAATCTTTAAGAGTCTACGTCCCACTTTATTGCAAAGGACTTTTCGAAATATAAATCTGCGGTAACCGATCACATGTACAATATTAACAGGAAATACTACGAATCCTAAAGGGGAAATGAAATAAATTAAATCCAAAGTTTTGTTGTCACAGTGGAAAAAAAAATCCTTCAAGATTAGAAACTGGAACTCTATTCTGGAATGCGTGGGAAGTGAATAGAAGAGGTATGAAGTCGAGTTAATCATCAGCTGATATTAAACGTCAACGGTCATTTATAATACTTAAATACCACTCCAGAAAGTATTATTTTCGCAGTAGGTTACGCATTTTCACCGATACCATCATATTTTTCCTTAATGTCACCCTTAGATAAAATTACCTAAATTTGTTCGAACTGCATATATATAAATATATTTAAAGCAAAAAAATTGTATATAATAATATATCTCAATTGATTGATCCGCAATCCGAAAGACTAAAGATTTGAACTCTAACTTGAAACACACTTATACTAAACACCTTCTGTTTTTGTAAACTTAAATTATTAAATTATTTTCACCATACAAGAAAATGTCTTAGGAGTTAATTGTTTCACATTTCATTGTTAAACAGCTTTTTTGAAGACTTTTAAATCTCATATACCTTGAAGCTTATACCCTAACAAGTTTGTTGATAAAACTAATATTTTGATATCTCCAATGCTATTATAAGAGGTAAGTTTAGCGCCGTTTACCATCTTCTCGATAAGAGTAGTAACACCCCTATGCGATATTTTCTCCAATTTATCACTTGCTCTTCGAGGTTCCAGTTTCGTGAATGTTGCCTGGGGGTGGCATCAGTAAGTCAAGGATGGTATATTTTTGCAAAATTTTGTAATACCCAGAGAGGAGAGACCGCGAATGCATCGTGCAAGCAAAAGCAAACAGCATTAACAGCAAGCAACAGTAACTGCATCCACATTCACTCAGTACTATTTGATGACACAAATTCCTATCGCTTTCCAAAGTTACGTCGTGAGCTATTGTCATAGTTCTGCTTCATCCACAACTCATTAATTTATTTGACATTGAATTATCGATAACAGAAGCTCCATAGTGGTCTGGTCTGACAATTTAGACAATCGTCCAAATGATGTCTGCTAAGGGTAAACGGGCAAGTCTCTCTTTCCCGTGATAACAACTGCAGTTACATATAGAGGAGGTTCTACGAACAGGTGACCCACCTTTTCTCATGAATCTACGCAATGTAAGTGTTGTCGGGAACGTCGCTTGGGGAACCTAGACGTTTGGGTGCTTTGGATACACAGCCTTAAGTTTTGGATGTAAAGGTTTTGAATTTTTACTTTAGGGAAAAAATGGGTATGTACGGACCTGCTTGGAAAAAAGGAAAACTTTTGTAATTGGTCAGCAGTACATTCGAAAGATTATTATTGGTCTATCTTGGAGCTATATTCTTATGATATTCGATCCTTTTTTATATTTCTAAAAAGAAAAAAAGAAAAGACAAAAATCCTTTTCTTTTGCTTTACAAGAAAATTGTATTTTCAAAGTTAAGTATGAATTCCTGTTGAACTTACCTTTAAATACCGGTTTATTAATAATTATCATACATATTTATTTTCAATCTAAACTACTCTTTATGTCCTACTGTATTACACCCATTTACTCATACTTAGAGCACGTGGTTTCACTATTATTAAAAATGAAAAAAATTAAATAAACTTATTGAATTACATTCAATGTAAGCTACCCAAAATCGAAAAACTTTAAAGATAAAAAATATCCCACCACAAATGAACGAAAATATACCTCAATTAAAGTTCATTAACCAGTTTATTTGCATTAGAATACATTTTTATGGCTATTATTCCAAATTTCCAGTTCATATTGGTAGAGTACCAAGCATTTTACATCATTATTATTAACTCTTAATTGTGATATAACATAAACTATTTCATTATATTTTTCTTTTAAATCTATATGTGCAATATTTTAAGAAATTCTAACTAAAAAAAATATTTTGCAGGTTAAGGGCAATTTGTTTGTTGAAATCGAGGCCATGTATATTTTGAAAATAAAATTCCGTCTCGGTCTTTATCATTTAGAGCCATTACCGAGCAACTTGTTGAATGTAATAGGGTTAATTGTAAGTGCTTGTGACCTGAATTTTCCATCTTTGGCAACAGCGATGAAGGATATAAATTTTTAGATGTCTCCGACAATCACGTTATGTCTATTTATACGATGCAATTGATTTTGTCCATCGCAGTCGGAAACATGAGAAATAAAGTTCGGCAGTTTCTTGTGATGACGGGAAATTGCAAGCATTAATTTTTTGGGTATTCATTCAGCTTTACCTTTAAATTTGTGTAATTAAAAGTTTTTATTTATATAACCCGTTAAAGTGTGAATATAATATGTTTGTTTCCGAGCTCTATGTATAACTTTTTATGGCTTTCATTTATTCAGTTTAATTAATCAAACGATGAATAATGGATATCATACCATTTTAATAATTGTTTGAATTAGTCTAGAAATCTAGTAACCATCAGCTCTATCATGGGACTGAGAACCTGGGTTCCCAAGGTGTCCCAGGGTAGCTTCTTCAAATCAAGTTGAGATCCCCAATAGAATAAAAAATCTAGGGCTAGATGATCTTTGTCTTAGATCCGGACTAATGACCGGATGGAAACAATCGGCAGATCGGATGATGGTCGAATCTTTATCATTGGCCAGGGCTCTGGTATTCGGTACCAGAGTCAGTGGGTTCGAGTTCCACTGTTAGTATGGATGTTTGTAGATGTTCGGAATCGGCTTTAAGCAGTAGGTCCCGGTCTAATTAGCCCTAGTGTAGCAAAAAATAACCGTAGTACTCCAAAATAATCCAAACCAAACCTGAGTGAGAGCTCCAATGTCTACCCTTTTCTAATCATCGTCTACTTTTGTTTCAACACCCGTTCTTCAATTCCTTAACAGAAGTGATGTTCCCGCTTCAACACGTTGGCGTCATCTAAGTTTAAAGCTTGTAGATCATGCTTGGCGCCTATAGTTAGTTGTCATAGTAATATGCAGATGTTTCTATGTGCTCGGTCGGAGCCATTTTGTTTTTCCTTTAAAATAAAAGTTGATTCTTGTTAGTTGTGTTCGATTCAAATTACAGTCCACCATCGACCCCCAACAGGTGAAATTCTACAAAAATTCCATTTCCGTAACATTCTTCTGCTTCTTTTGACAACTTAGGGGGCGAGACACCAGAGTAACATCTGCTACATGTTTAAGTGGGGATGAAACGTTAAGAGCGTCCCTGATGCAAACTCATTGTTTGAAAATATATACACATGGAGTGTACTCAGCAGCTTTGGACCTACTTTTCTTTTTTGTTATGCTCTCCTTTATTATGGAAGACTGAGGAAACCCTCGGGCTTCTTACAGTTGGGGACTGGAGGCTTGCTCTTTGTAGGTCACCAGGTAAAGTTTAAAGAAATTCTGCCTTTGGAATTATTCCCCTCCCCAGCGTGTTCATCGGTTATTCCTCTTGAAGTACCCACAACAATGACAGAACCTAGGTGCATATATCTGCAATCGTTTTCCATGCATTTTATCAATTTCTCACGTCTTAAAGTGATCCAGGAAATTAGTGAATTTTTAAAACTGAGTCTGTGTATAAGGCTGTTGACTAAAAGCATGTCGACAATCATAGCGTTATGAAGAATTTTCGCCAAGTTTTAGAAATCTATCACTTATAGTTTTTACTTGTCCTTAAAAGATTTTTTATGTAGGCATCTTCCTCATTTAAAGTTGATAATTCAATTAATAATTCCTCTTTTCAAACATTACTTTGTCTAACTGAAAAGGTTTTTTAAAATCATTGGATTACTAATGAAAACTTTTCTTACTTTTAAATATTGGGGTGATACCAGTTCATCAATAAAAGAATTAAATGTTTTCAAATCAACTTGAGGTATTTCGTTTTCTCTTTCAAGTGTTCAAGCCTGTACACACAAACGTTTCTTTTTCTATGTAATTCAGATATATTTGCGCTACCTTCAAAATAAATTTAAGCAATCTATGGAAATAAATTTTTATATATTTAAAAAATAACTCAGTCTAAAACGCAGCCTTCATTCGTAGTAAGTTGAGAAACATGGGGTTGAAATGGATAAAAAACCTCCAAATAGTATGAGGGTCATTTTAAAAATAATGCACACTAAATTAGTTCTTTTATACTCGTATCTATTTGATTTCTGACCATTCCTCTCTACAGTCCTTCTATATAGTCCCCCTGCTTCTCAATTACAGAGTCCCAACATCTAGGAAGATTTTTTTATTCCTTGCACATGCTACATTTGTTGAGTCCTCAAATGACTCCGGTAAAGGCTGAAGTAAGCTCTTCTGAAGTGGAAGACCATTGACTGCACAAAGGTTTCAACAACAGTGCAATGTCCAGGCGTTTCTGTTTTTGTTCAGATGTCAAGCAGTGTGGAACCCACCGAGCACAAACTCTCAAGCTTGTTGTGTGATCTTTGATCTACTACAGTACCCGATATATCTGCAGACTCTATTTAAAAATTTGTCACATCAAAAAAATAAAAAACACTTTAGAAAACTTACACACATGAATTTTTCTCTAGTGCTTAAATGCAAATGGCGATTTTTATTTTACTGTATCATCCAGTGCGAAATGGCATCGTCTTGTGCATTACTTTTGAAATGATCCTCGTATGTAAATCTCAAACCAAAATGCTACAGAACAAACACCATTGCTCATCAAAAAGGTATTGTCTAACAAAGCATATTGTCACAACGTTTCAAATTTAAATATGAGACAAAAAGTGAGTAATTATTCAACAAATAAGCGATAAAGGATATAGAATAAGAAAATTGAAACCATTTGTTAACACTTATCTTGTGCATTACTTTTGAAATGATTCTCGTATGTAAATCTCAAACCAAAATGCTACAGAACAAACATCATTGCTCATCAAAAGGTATTGTCTAACAAAGAATATTGTCACAACGTTTCAAATTTAAATATGGGACAAAAAGTGAGTAATTATTCAACAAATGAGCGATAAAGGATATAGAATAAGAAAATTGAAACCATTTGTTAACACTTATCTTGTGCATTACTTTTGAAATGATCCTCGTATGTAAATCTCAAACCAAAATGCTACAGAACAAACACCATTGTTCATCAAAAAGGTATTGTCTAACAAAGCATACAACGTTTAAAATTTAATTATGAGAGAAAAAGTGAGTAATCATTCAACAAATAAGCGATAAAGGATGTAGAATAAGAAGATTGAAACCATTTGTTAATACTTATCTTGTGCATTACTTTTGAAATGATTCTCGTATGTAAATCTCAAACCAAAATGCTACAGAACAAACATCATTGCTCATCAAAAGGTATTGTCTAACAAAGAATATTGTCACAACGTTTCAAATTTAAATATGGGACAAAAAGTGAGTAATTATTAAACAAATGAGCGATAAAGGATATAGAATAAGAAAATTGAAACCATTTGTTAACACTTATCTTGTGCATTACTTTTGAAATGATCCTCGTACGTAAATCTCAAACCAAAATGCTACAGAACAAACACCATTGCTCATCAAAAAGGTATTGGCTAACAAAGTATATTGTCACAATGTTTCAAATTTAAATATGAGATAAAAAGTGAGTAATTATTCAACAAATAAGCGATAAAGGATATAGAATAAGAAGATTGAAGCCATTTGTTAATACTTATCTTGTGCATTACTTTTGAAATGATCCTCGTATGTAAATCTCAAACCAAAATGCTACAGAACAAACACCATTGTTCATCAAAAAGGTATTGTCTAACAAAGCATATTGTCACAACGTTTAAAATTTAATTATGAGAGAAAAAGTGAGTAATCATTCAACAAATAAGCGATAAAGGATGTAGAATAAGAAGATTGAAACCATTTGTTAATACTTATCTTGTGCATTACTTTTAAAATGACCCTCGTATGTAAATCTCAAACCAAAATGCTACAGAACAAACACCATTGTTCATCAAAAAGGTATTGTCTAACAAAGCATATTGTCACAACGTTTAAAATTTAATTATGAGAGAAAAAGTGAGTAATCATTCAACAAATAAGCGATAAAGGATGTAGAATAAGAAGATTGAAGCCATTTTTTGACACTTATCTATTCCTAAAATCTCTTTCTTGAATGATCAGGAAAATTTAGGGTTAAATATCTACACGTTTTCGGCAGTTTTGAAACACATCATAAGAGCACACAGAACATCTCGACAACCAAAATAGAACGATTTTAGTGAAATGTTTATGAGCATGTATTTATTTGCAGAAGACATGTATATGAAAAATATTTATATACCAGTAAATTCATACATTATATTTTATATTTAAAGGGAAATGGAATAATTATGTTAAAAATTTAGTTTATTGTAGCAATTTAATTATTATCAAAAACTTGTTTAATGTTTGATACTATATGCCAGTTAAGTAGACTTTTCTAAAAATCTATTGAATTTATCTCTTCTAAATTTGGTATGGTAACATAAAATATATCAGTTGACAATAATACGAAGTATTTCGCTTCTAAGTACAGTGAAATTGTAGTGAAATTGAAAAAACGAAAAAATATTTAATTAAAATTTTTATGTTTTTTGAAGTTTTCCACTAACAAATTTTTAATTTAATATTTTTCTAACCTATAAGCAAAATACTTCCTTATTGTCAACTATTAAATTTTATATTATCATACCAAATTTGAAAGAGATAAATTCATTAGATTTTTAGAAAAGTCTACCTAACTGACATATACTAGTATTAAACATTTAACACGTTTTTGAAAATAATTAAATTGCTACAAGAAACTAAATTTTTAACATAATTATTCCATTTCCCTTTAAATAGAAACTAGAATGCATACATTTACTGGTATATAAATATTTTGCATATATATGCATTCTGCAGTTAAATACATGCTCATAAACATTTAACTAAAATTGTTCCAGTTTGGTTGTGGAGATATTCTGTGTGCCTTAAACTTTAATCCGTTTAAATTACCCCCTGGCAACAAACATAAAGCGCACAACATAATGAGCATGCTTCAAGTTAAAAGTTTAATAAGTAAAAGAATGGATACGAAGAGATATTAACTTAAATCTGAGTAGCAAAATATTCACCCAAAAGAGAAAAATTATGTCTTGCTCAGAGCATATCTATGGGATTCTTTAATTTTAGGGGACTGGAATTCTTTAAAATACCTTCTCGGTAATGCAAGAAACAAATCTTAAAATAATGTCCAAAATTTTAACGGATAACGAATGAAAATTTTTCCTTATATAACATCGATTAAAATGATACATTTAAAGTTACACCAGGCCAATGACCTCGCAGTTTTGCCGAAGTGTGAAGTCATCTCGGAAAGAGAAATAAATCGACAGCTAAGCAACAAAATGAATCTCACCGTTTACTCAGAGCATAAAGATAATGTATCCAGAAGAGTGGTTTGACACGTATGAAAATAACTGGAGCGCGAATTAAAAGATGCATTATTTCCTCAGATCAAACCGTTTTTTTGAGTTCCATTCCGATGCCCCTACAAAGAACATGTAGTTCGCAGAAATTGCTGAACTTACGTTTATGATATCGATTACCCTTTCCGAAAATTTTGTTTTCCTGAGATAGTTCCGAACAGTGACACATTAATGGATGAGTGAATTGCTGGTAATGCCTCGTGAAAATTTGTTTACGGAAACTGTTTTTTTTTTAAAATTTAACGTGAGTGTTACTTTTTGGGCGTTCGGTGTTATGCGGAGAAGTATGCCGGAAATTGCAGCGCTCTGCTGCATGACGTAAGAGATCGGAAAAACAAAATAATTTATTATCCCGAATTTAGCTTCTTGATTTATTATCTTGATTTGATTTTTTTCTCAAATTTCTTGTGAGAAAAAATATTTAAGATGTTTTTGTGTTAATTTCTCTTTGTGTTTGGCGTATTACATTGCAAATTTCTCGAGCAATTTAGTGACTTTTCCCGCACTTGAGAACAAAATACACGTATAGGTTTCACGTTTTCTCCTCTGATAAATTCTATTAGCTCTTGATTAACTGTTTTTTTTTTTGTTTCTAGTATAACAATTCTACCAGATGATTATATGTTTTAGTTGAGCGGTGTGCTAACTAATGAGTGTGAATCTAAAATTAAGAAAATTAATCTTTGTGAAGATAAAAACAAAACCTTTGTCTAATGCAGTGATTCCCAACCGGTTTTTACGGTGGCATGAGATTTTAAAACAATTATTAGCAGGGCCTACTTAAAATAAATATTTAATTAATTACTCTGAAGCAAGGTTCGTTGATATATATCAATCGATATATATCATGGATATATATCATGATATATATCCAATATTTATTTTTAAAATATCGGGATATTTGATAGTTTGATATTTTCATTTATGTGAAGTATTCTGAAAACAGCATTATGCATCATATTTTTTGTCTAAAAATTAGAGCTTTAAATTTTCAACTGTTATTGAAAATTAAATTGAAAATTAAACTGTAATTTGCAAATAAAAATGCTAAAAGGAGCTAACAAAAATAATTTCTACACATCTGAAAATGTTTTTTTTAAAGTGCTCCTATAATCTGAATATAAGAATTTCGGTTTTGGACTAACTCCTGCAACAGTTCCCCTATACTTAATTCTATTTTTAGATTCCACCTGCAGTGGTTTTCATACCCACATCTAATTATAGACTGCACCTGTTCAATGCATCGGCTAGAATGAAGAAAGGGTTTGGTTTGGTCAATAGTGATTGGCTATTTACAATATTTCACAGTAGTTGTAGAACCAGATAAATGAATAAGTATAGTCTAGAACAGTCTAAGGCATGTTTTAATAAGTGCTGTGATTTTTATCTTTTTCTGCTGCTGAATATTATATTTAAACAAGTTGTAAAGATTAAAATTTATATTTAAGTTTAATTATATTAAAATCATTATACCAAGAAATAAAGATCCAATATGGAATCATTTTATAGGCAAAACTAAAGAAGGGAATATTGGAAAATAGGCCGTATGCAAGATCTGTGAAAAGGAAATGCAAGGAATTCCAAAGCGGATGGAAATACACTATGAGTTATGTTCTACTGGAATTGATAAAAATACAGGTAATTATAATAATAATTACTATTTATTTATTATTATTATTACTCATTATTTATTCTAGAATTAAAAGTTTTCATGTTCATATTGTCAGATTTTATTGCATATTATTTCTACTTAAATACATTTTTTGCCTTTTAGAATAACAATAGGTATTCTATACAATGCCGGGTTCATACTCTGTCGGTAACATATATATTAAAATACTCTTGTATACCGCATGATTTGTTTTTATGTGATTATGTTGAATAAAAATAATGCACTCAATTCAACTCAACTAAATTTTAAACTTTCATTTATTTTTGATTAAGAAGATAAATACAGAATATTGAAATAAATTTTATACTTTTATTTACCTTTGAACTTACAACTTTGATATAGTTTAAAGACTATGTTTTAGGGGGAAAAAGTTATAATATTTTAACAATAGATTTATTTTTGCTTTGAGCAATTTTTTATCATTTTAATTAACTACCTACAAATACTAAAGATTATAATGAGGTTGGCAAACTGAGTTTTTCAACTTTTAAATGCTAAAATTTTATTTCAGCTATTCTGATTATTATTATTATTATTTTAGAGACTGTAGATGATCCTGACCGCAGTTCCAACTTTAGAGCAGGCAATGATGCAACATCATCAAAACAACCAAAGAAGAAGCAAAAGAGAGCATCTGTGACAACATACAGGTCAACAACTGTGTCTTTAACTAAAGATTCCGATGCAGTGTTCACATCTGTTGCACATGCACAGTCAATCGATGAGCAAGTTGCACGATATTTTTACGCAACGAACACACCTTTTACACATGCAATGCATCCAGAATTCATAAAATTGTGCAATTTGCTTCGACCAGGGTACACACCAGGGTACAATTTTAGATGCTTTGCACAAAAAAGCAATTGAAGAGTAAAAGGAAATTCTGTCTGGAGAAACTGTGACGATGGACTTTCTCGACGAATGGAGTAATGTTCATAATGAACCCCTCATTTGCACTTCTGTGATCAAAATGTCTGGTAATACAGTAGTTTCCTCACTTCAACTATTGACTCTTCAGAACATTCACATACTGCAGATAACTTATACACTGTTGCAAAACAATCTATCTTGGATTGTAAAGAAAAATTTAATGTTAATGTTGGCAGCTTCGTTACTGACAATGCTGCAAATGTCAAAAAAAATTAGAGAGGAGCTTGCTAAATCTGGGGATTTTGATATCATTTATTACGGTTGTTCTGCTCATATTTTAATTCTCTTAGCAAATGACCTAGAAATTCCAAATATAAGTACAAATGTAATCAAAATAATTAAGTATTTTAGAAATACTCATTTACCAAATGCCTGGTACAAAGCAAATGGGGGCAGAGTGTTAGTAATACCTCAAACTGTAAGATGGAACACAATGTTTGATGCAATGTTTTTTTTTAGATAACAGGGGAAAACTTGTTCAAGCCTGTCAGGATCATAAACAGGAAATTGATAAAGACATTTTTAATTTAGCTAATGATGTGAAGTTAATGGTTAATTGTGCGGACTATACAAACATTCTAAAACCCATTGCAGAAGCATTAGATGAAATACAAAAAGATCAGACTAAAATTGCAGAATGTGTAGAAATTTGGATTAACTTAAGAGATAAATTGAAAGGGATAAAAGAGGTGCAAGAAATATTATCAGCAAGAGAAGAAATGGCTCTTTCACCAGCACATTTAGCGGCGATATGTTAAACCATCCATATTGTGGAAGAAAATTAACTGAAGAACAAAAGCAGAGTGCATTTGATTTTTTGCGTTCTACAGACAAAGAATTTTTGCCTCTAGTAATGACTTTTTTAGCAAAAAAAAACCCTTTCCAAACTTTATGTTTGAAGACGATTTCTTAGCTGTAGAAGCATTGATTTGTTGGGACAATATTAAAATTGAACAGCCACTAAAAGAAAAAAAAATCTAGCTTAATTAATCAACTGTTTACTGCTTCACCAACTACAGCACCGTTAGAGAGAATTTTCTCTAGCTTTGGTTTAGTTCAGTCTAAATTGCGCAACAGGCTAGGAACGAAGAAAGCGGAAAAACTTACATTTTTGAACAAAAACAAATAAATTTCATTTTGTGTTTAAAGTTTTGTTAAATAAATGAAACATTCTTGAAATTTGAGATAGTTTTATAATTTGTATTTTGAAAGAGAAAATTGTTTAGCTTAAAATTTTGTTATAAGTGCTTAAAAAAAGAAAAAAAATATTTTATTTATAATAATTATATACACTACAGTACCACTGAATTAGGGATAGCAAAGCCTATGCAAATTGTGTAGCGCTGCGCATCATGTATGCGCAAGTGAGGGCGCTGTGGTAACTGCATATATATCGCGTACTGTGGTTGTTCTGAATTAGATGTTGGAATTGCCAGTATGGGTAAACTGCCTGATTTAGACGCCTTCGATCGCGGACAAATGTGCGCGACGCATGGGCCATTCAATTTCCGAAATCGTCAGACAGCTAGGATTTTCAAGGTCGACAGTGTCAAGAGTATACCAAGAATACATGGATGGTGGAAAAAAAACTAGCGATCGGGCAAACTGCAAAGGACAATTAGCCTTGACAGTGCGTGGTGAGAGACGGCTCAGGCGTATTGTACGTAGCCAAACATTAGCTCAAATTACCACCCAGTTTAATGACGGTGCCAGTCGTACAGTCAGTAAACGGACTGTGCAACGCTCGCTTCACCGTATGGGTTTCGGGAGCCGTCGACCTACGAGAGTACCATTGCTCTATACTCGCCATCGGGCTGCACGTCTTGCCTGGGCAAGAGAGCACAGAGACTGGAGTGTAGAGGACTGGAAACGAGTAGCATGGAGTGATGAGTCTCGATTCCGACTACTTAACGCCGACAGGGAGGCTGAGAATATGGCGTCAGGCTCATGAAGCCATGGATCCTGCATGCCTGGCTGGAACTGTACAAGGGCATGGTGGCTCAATCATGGTCTGGGGTGTTTTTTCGTGGCACAGTTTGGGATCTTTGGTGCGTGTACCAACCTCCCTCAATGCAATTCGGTACGTAGAGTTGCTGGGTGATCACCTCCATCCGTTTATGCTGTTCTGTTATCCCCACGGTAATGGAGTTTTCCAGCAAGACAACTGTACCTCTCACAAGTCCCGGTTGGCTACTGGCTGGTTGGATGAGCATTCCTCCGACTTCTCTGTCATGAATTGGCCACCTAGAAGCCCAGACTTAACTCCTATTGACCATCTTTGGGATGTTTTGGAAAAAGGCGTGAAAGGCGATCACACAGCACCAAAGAACCTTACTGAATTATGGACAGCTTTAGCCAATATTTGGCAAGCCATTCCCGTGGAACGTTTCCAGAAATTGTTGAATCTATGCCTCGTCGTGTGGCAGCCGTTATCAAGGCCAGAGGAGGCCCAACTCGTTACTAGGTAAGTATCCCTAATTCAGTGGCACTTCAGTGTATATATATACACTGCTGGCCACTGTAAATGCAACACCCTGAAGGAAACATGCAAATAACATGAAATTTACAACATACATTAGCGGAGGTGACATATGCAAATAATTAGATTTTGAGCGCAGACGCACATCACGCGCGCCTGTGGCGCCACTTCAAAGCGCTATATCAGGCTTGGAGATTTCGACGATTTCAAGTTCGACAATTGTGTTTTTCTTGTGGTTTTTTCAAAAAAAAATGATCAATTATGTCTCGTCGAAAACAGCGATAATCTTTTGATCAAGTATCCGAGTTCGACAGAGGAAGGATATTGGCCTACCGAGATTGTGGATTATCTTTCAGGGAAATCGGTAGTCGTGTTGGACGAAACCAAACAACTGTAATGCGGATATGTGATCGTTGGATGCAGGAGGGTACGACGGACCGGCGTGTTCGACCGCATCCACCGCAGCGCACCACTTCACGTGATGACAGGCAAATTGTGCGCATGGCAGTGACGGATCGCTCAGTCACATCACGAACCATAGCACAGCACATGCAGTCTGTAACGCATCATCCAGTGTCTGCGCGTACCATTCGACGCCGTTTACAGCAGAGTGGTCTGTCCGCAAGACGTCCATTGCTTTGTCTACCCTTGAAGCAGAACCACAGACGTCTCCGCCGCCAATGGTGCGATGACAGAAGGATGTGGACGGCAGAATGGAATGTAATTGTCTTTACTGACGAGTCACGCTTCTGTCTGCAACACCACGATGGTCGCATTCGTGTCTGGAGACACCGTGAAGAGAGGATGCTGAACAGCTGCGTTATGCACTGCCACACTGGTCCTGCACCGGGTATTATGGTATGGGGCGGTATTGGATATCACTCTCGCACACCTCTAGTACGCATTGCCGGTACTTTAAACAGCCAGCGCTACATCTCCGAGATGTTGGAGCCAGTTGTCCTTCCTTACCTTCAGGGCTTGCCCACATCCATATTTCAACAGGATAATGCGCGACCACACGTGGCACGCATTGTCCAACGGTTCTTCGTCAATCGCCAGATTGAATTGCTTCCCTGGCCGCCTCGCTCTCCGGATCTTTCGCCAATAGAAAACATGTGGTCCATGGTTGCTCTACGATTGACACAGATTCCATCCCCTGCTGCCACAGCAGGTCAACTTTGGCAACGTGTGGAAGCTGCTTGGTCTGCTGTACCCCAAGAACTCATCCAAAGTCTCTTTGAATCAATGCCGAGGCGTGTGGCAGCGGTGATCTCCAGCAATGGCGGCTACTCTGGCTACTGATTTTGGCAGGAACCATACTTCACAGAAGTCTATAAATTTAATGATTTGATACTTGGTGAACATGTTATCTACAAAATAAATTTTGTTGTGATATCTCTTGTCTTTCTTGGTGTTGCAATTTGGGTGGCCAGCAGTGTATATAATTAAGTACTATTTCACGTTAGAAAAATGTTTTATATTAGTTTTTATATAATGTGTGATATATATTGGTGTTTAAGTTGTATTAAATCTGAAAATACATCTGTATTATCTGTACATCTGTATCTGAAAATATATCTGTATTTATCATCAGCAATAAGTTGACAATTTTGAAAATATCGGATATATATCAAAAATATCGGATATATATCAAAATATCGGATATTTTGATATTTTCGAAAATATCATGATATTTACGAACCCTGCGTCTCAAGACCGACAAATTGTGGAAGAAATCGATGTACTCAGCTGGCGAATGAGAGGAATGCAGTGATCTCTGCGCTTATTCCACACTCAAAATTTAACAAAAGTGAGACATCGGTGGCTTCATTTTGGCTTCGACTAGCAGAGGAGTGCCCTAACCTAGTGAAGAAAGATGCAGACCTACTTTTGCCCTTTTCAAATTAATGTCTGTGCTAGCAGGCCTTCTCTGTTATGACGAACATTAAGTACAAAGCAAGAAATAAACTGCCTGTCTCTTGAGGATGGTATGCTTGTTTTTTTGTTAACTTCTAGTCCTAATATCATATATTTGTGCTCTAAGCATCAGTTTTAATTCTCACATCAATAAAATAAAACTCTTTTTAGACGTTTCCATAGAAGAAGAAATAAACTGCCTGTGTAATGAGGATGATATGCTTGTTTTGTTGTTAACTTCTAAGCCTGATATCAAATATTTATGTTCTAAGCATCAGTTGTAAGTCTCAGATCAATAAAATAAAACTCTTTATAGACATCTTCACTGAAGTCAAGTGCAATACTATACTGAATTCCATGGATATTTTTGAAACATTATTAAAATATTCTATCATGTTGTCTTGTTTGTTATTTATATAATCTCTCTCTCTCTCTCTCTCTCTCTCTCTCTCTCTCTATATATATATATATATATATATATATATATATATATATATATATATATATATATATATATAAAATATATAAAACAGTTCCGTGACTGACTGACAGATAACTTACATACCAAACCGCTGGACATAAAGGGCTGAAATTTTGCATGGCTCTTCATCTCATAGTGTAGTGGTGCACTAAGAAAGTGTTTGAAAAAATTTTCTTTGATATTTTGAAATAAAATTTTAAGTTGTTTTTAACATCTGTATTAAGTTTGCATTTAAAATAATAATTTGAGGGTTATAAAATTTATATCACTAGAAAGAACACAAAAATTCTTTGAAATAAAATCTTTTTCGAATTTTTACCTCCATTTACTGATTTTTGGTGAATTTTAAAGATTAATGTTTAGAATTTAATTTATTAAATGCTGATCACGAGATTTCTTTTCTTTTTGTGATACTTTAAATTAATTTTGCGTCACGTGCATAACAACGAAATAAATTGACAAAAAAAAATACAGCAAAAGAAATGTTCCTCAAACTGTATATATTAACTGTACTATATCATAATCCTCTAGAAAGCAATTTCATTATTATTTCATTGTAATTATCCTAAAATGTACTCTGCAGCGAAGAACGGGTATTCAGCTAGTTCAATATATGAATAAAATCCGTAAGAGTAAAAATTTATTTAACACGTTCCTGATATTATATTTTTTAATATTTAAAAACTTTAAAAACTAAAATTCTAACAATGGTGCCTTAAGTTTTTAAACTCATTTCAAAGGGTGCCGCAAAGGGTAAAAGTTTGGGAATCCCTGTTTTAATGACAACTTGAATCGGAAAGAGACGTGCTAAACGATGACATGGGCGCGAGGAACATGTTTCATCACTGAAATGTTTTAAACTTCGGAGCCTGCTCAGAGAGGGTTCTCAAAACAACCGTTCTGTTTCGTTTGTATTTCTAGAAGCTGCGCTGAAAATAAATGCCACCGAAAAAATCTGATAGTGGATGGGGTTATCTAAAGGATAGCTGAATATTAGACAAGCAGAAAGACAACAGTTACCCTTAACATAGCATTGCAAACAATCGACGGGCGTCTGCCTCTCAATAAATAAATAAATAAATAAATAAATAATAGAAAAAAATATGGGAAGATGATTAGAAAAACCTGCGAGAAACGAATAACTTTAAGGAGTTAACTTATGGTGTTCAACCAAATGGCTCTCTCTTTGCAAAATATGTGTACTGCCTCAATGCAGTTATAATTTCACTGACTTGGGAAAATACAGGATAACATGGATCTTCACATGATGATAATTTGTAAATACCATAACGAAATGTTCAGAAATTAAACACAAATTTTCCGAAAGTGTGTCATCAGGATTTCCAGAGTAATATTGAAAACCATTTCCAGATGAAAGACTGTGTGAGTTTTGGTATTATTTTGTAAATTACGATTCAAATCATGGAGTATATACTGAATTTCAAACATGCATTTAAAAGGAATCGGCTGACAAAACAAGTAGAATAGGATGAAGTCGTTATGAACAATAATTGATAACATGGTCGGACAAAAATATATATTGAATAATAATTTTAATAGAGGACACATTTGAAAGTTATATATATATATATATATATATATATATATATATATATATATATATATATATATATATATATATATATATATATATATATATATATATATATATATATATATATATTATTCATTTAGTTTCATTAAATTATAAGAGATGAGTAAGAATATTTATTTTACAATTTTATTTAAGTGCTAAATATCTGAATTCAGACATCATTGAGGGCATAAAGTTGTTTAATCTCTGACATCGGATTTGTGCATTATAATTGATATTGACAGAAAAGAAAGATAAGTCCTTAAGAGTCTCTATGGATCAAAGTTTGGCCCAATTTCTTTCTATTATACTTTGCACCTTATTTTTCAGCAAAATCCCTTAATACGACTAGACAGTTAAATAAAAATCCCCACTCCAACTAAAAATCTCAGATAATCGAAAACAATAACTGAGACCAAGAAACCTTCTTAAACACCCTGCTGATTAAGGAACACATGTTATTCTCCAGAAATCTTCAGTCTGTTTCTGAGACAGAGCATGCAGTGTCTTTTCCACTTTCAGACAGCTTTCTCGTCCAGATTTCACCGGGGTCTGCTGGTAGACAAATTGAGAGAGAACCTCTTCTAATTAACAAGCATTTTAAAATCTTTCGTTAAGTCTGGATTTGACTGGGTCGGATTCCTATCACTTCAAGAGAAACAAAAGGCAATAACCTATCATCATCATTATCATAAAATGCGAACTGAAGACCAGCCTGCCAGACGAGGCACGCAAATCAATTTTGTTGGCAGTCGTCGACCTATATTTGTTTGGCTGAATTTGAATTTGAAAGACATTGTAATGTAATTCACAGTATGTATTACTCATATAAATAAATAATGTAATAATATCACATTACATTTAATTTCTTGCACAAAAGTATAATTATTAATAATTATTAATTTTGAATCAAGTATATAATTAATACTGTCCGTTTAGTAAAAGTATCTATTTTCTAACTGATAAACTAGTTGGTTTGTGTTGCTGTTGTTTCTAATGTCCCCTGGCAAGAGGTATTCGATACCAGGTCCGTATGATGTTAGCGGACTGAGGGGTGCTCTCAATTTTTCATAATGGCACCACAAGGGTGGGAGTCCGGTGCAGCCAGGTGCGACCTCCATTTTGACCGAGCATCCCTAGAGACATCTGGGGGATCGTACCCTCTCTCACCCTCTCTGACCTCATAGAGGGACTTTCCGGTCTACGGCTTTAACGTGCCCCTATTAGACACGGAGGTATTTAATGGCTCTTGTTGGGATTCGATCCGAAGACCCTCAGCACCGAAAGCCAACGCGCAACAACTAGGCTACATTGGGCCCTAGTTGGTTCAGTCACTTCTCAAGAGTGCCGCTTCAAAGGTTTTGCCTTATTTTGACACATAATTTATTCTACAGCTCTCAAACAGTAGAAACTTATCACAAACAAGCGATGTAAGCATCCTTCTTCATGTCGCATATTTGAAAGTGTAAACAAACACAACTGTAGGGAATCAACAAACTAAATGATTAAATTTCAAAACCTACGCTTTCTTCTATTTTAATATTCAGTTTTTAGACACTTTTATAGTATGTAACATCATAACTTGCAAATCTAGCGAGAATTCGAGAGATTTTCTAAATCGTGAGTTTTTAGATAGTAACTAGGTATAGATACTTTAGATGGTAGTTGTCATAGGGATATGACAATAATGTCACGGCCAGGGGCAGCAAAATCGAAAAGTACGGGACAAAGTAACATAATTGCGAAATGTAAGAAAGAAGCAGGGCTAAGAAGCAAATGGCCAACAATAAATCTAAGCTACTAAAGATAAAACTAGAAGATAAAAGTGCTGTAGAATGAATGGCAACGAAGAGAAGAAAAGAAGAAAGGAAGACTGAAAATTTATGAGGGCTATAAAACAGAACACGTGTTTCATGATGTCGGAGCATGGGAAAAAGTGCATGGGAAAAAAAAGGAGAATTTTATAAATCCCGCCCTCATTGCGTATTGGTGAAAAGGGGATGCAGAAAAGGCAGCCACGGACGAATTGTGATGACATATAATAATATGGCCAATGGAATGGAGAAAAGGCGGAGCCGGCATAAATTAGAGAAAAATAATATGAAATAATATGAGGAAGCAAAAAGACAGACAGGACACAGAGAGAGTTAGAAGTTAGAGTCAGAAGTAGTAGCAACCTAGCTAGTAAAATGTACGAAGTGCGCCCAATGATGATGATGTAAGCCGTGAACGATGCCAGCAGAGCTGTAAGACGAATGCGCCCCATTGCCCAATGCCGTGCGCCTAGAATGATTAAAGGAGCCCTGTAATCTACCATGTGTGTATCCAGTGCCTAGAATGACTAAAGGAGCCCTGTACTCTACCGTGTGTGTATCCAGTGCCTAGAATGACTAAAGGAGCCCTGTACTCTACCGTGTGTGTATCCAGTACCAGTGATGTGTGTATGAAACGAAGTCCGTTATAGCTCCGTGCCCAATGTCCACAACGACGAGCCAATTATCATCTGTAAAGGTACGGTCCCTTCATTTCCTCTTCATATTATACCGTCATTGCTTCTCATAGCGTAGCCTTCATTAACTTAATAATATAGAGCGCGGTAGTGAAGTAATCAGATAATGGAAGTTAGAAAAAAATAAATGATAATTCGTATAATGAATTAATTCGAATAATGATTTTGTAGTGAATGAATTAAATGTATGTGTAGATGAAGTATGACCTGTTTTTGTAGGAATGTATTATATCATATCATTTATGTTAATCAATAAATTAATTGATCATATAAAACCAGAGTTGTTTCCTTCATTTGGGAATCACAATGCAATGAAATGTACAAATTAATTATATTCAGAAAATCATTGACTTATTAAAAGATAAATATTAAAATATAAATAAAATTACTAATTACCCACAACTTTCACCGTCACAGTAGTCAACAATTTGCAGTAGGATTTATGACTATATCAAACTTCCGGTAATAGGTGGTGCCTTAGAGAGTACACACCGAATAAAATAAGCTTGCATTATTTTAAACTAGCCGCTACGTGACCAACATGGTCGCTTTTAGTTTTATATTTTCATTTGAAAAACAACTCAACTGAAAGTGACATATAACTGTGTAAGGAACGTTACCATTACCTGTCATCATAAATATAAGTTGTTAAGGGGTAGTGGAAGCTCAGCCAAAAAATTTATACTCATTGCTAAATTCACTATAAGGCTGATTCTAAAACATCGTGATTAAAAACTGTGAATTTCCATTACTTCTGAACAGGGTTAAAGATAAGACTGAGAAACCTAACATCAATAATTTTAAAAAATACATAACCTCTCTGTATGTACAATTTTTCAAAATTAATATATCTACACTTTATCATTACATCAAGTAAGAAATGTTGGGGAAAATTTTTTTCACTTAAAAAAATGGAGTAAAAATTCAGCAATTACTAAAATATAGTGTAGATTATATCACTCTCTGTATGTACTATTGTTCACAATTCAGATATCTCCACTTAATCATATCAAGTAATAAATTGTTGGGAAAATTTCTTCACTTATAAAATGGAGTAAAAATTCAGCAAGTACTAAAATATTGTATGGATTACATCACTCTCTGTATGTACTATTGTTCACAATTCAGATATCTCCACTCAATCATATCAAGTAATAAATTGTTGGGAAAATTTCCTCACTTATAAAATGGAGTAAAAATTCAGCAAGTACTAAAATATTGTATGGATTACATCACTCTCTGTATGTACTATTGTTCACAATTCAGATATCTTCACTCAATCATATCAAATAATAAACTGTTGGGAAAATTTCCTCACTTATAAAATGGAGTAAAAATTCAGCAAGTACTAAAATATTGTATGGATTACATCACTCTCTGTATGTACTATTGTTCACAATTCAGATATCTTCACTTAATCATATCAAATAATAAATTGTTGGGAAAATTTCCTCACTTATAAAATGGAGTAAACATTCAGCAAGTACTAAAATATTGTATGGATTACATCACTCTCTGTATGTACTATTGTTCACAATTCAGATATCTTCACTCAATCATATCAAATAATAAATTTATGGGAAAAGTTCTTTACTTATAAAACGGAGTAAAAATTCAGCAAGTACTAAAATATAGTGTGAATTACATCACTCTCTGTATGTACTATAGTTCACAATTCGGATATCTTCCCTTAATCATATCAAATAATAAATTGTTCGGAAAATTTCCTCACTTATAAAATGGAGTAAAAATTCAGCAAGTACTAAAATATTGTATGGATTACATCACTCTCTGTATGTACTATTGTTCACAATTCAGATATCTTCACTTAATCATATCAAATAATAAATTGTTGGGAAAATTTCCTCACTTATAAAATGGAGTAAACATTCAGCAAGTACTAAAATATTGTCTGGATTACATCACTCTCTGTATGTACTATTGTTCACAATTCAGATATCTTCACTCAATCATATCAAATAATAAATTTATGGGAAAAGTTCTTTACTTATAAAACGGTGTAAAAATTCAGCAAGTACTAAAATATAGTGTGAATTACATCACTCTCTGTATGTAGTATAGTTCACAATTCGGATATCTTCCCTTAATCATATCAAATAATAAATTGTTCGGAAAATTTCCTCACTTATAAAATGGAGTAAAAATTCAGGAAGTACTAAAATATAGTGTGAATTACATCACTCTCTGTATGTACTATAGTTCACAATTCGGATATCTTCCCTTAATCATATCAAATAATAAATTGTTGGGAAAATTTCCTCACTTATAAAATGGAGTAAACATTCAGCAAGTACTAAAATATTGTATGGATTACATCACTCTCTGTATGTACTATTGTTCACAATTCAGATATCTTCACTCAATCATATCAAATAATAAATTTATGGGAAAAGTTCTTTACTTATAAAACGGAGTAAAAATTCAGCAAGTACTAAAATATAGTGTGAATTACATCACTCTCTGTATGTACTATAGTTCACAATTCGGATATCTTCCCTTAATCATATCAAATAATAAATTGTTGGGAAAATTTCCTCACTTATAAAATGGAGTAAAAATTCAGCAAGTACTAAAATATTGTATGGATTACATCACTCTCTGTATGTACTATTGTTCACAATTCAGATATCTCCACTCAATCATATCAAGTAATAAATTGTTGGGAAAATTTCCTCACTTATAAAATGGAGTAAAAATTCAGCAAGTACTAAAATATTGTATGGATTACATCACTCTCTGTATGTACTATTGTTCACAATTCAGATATCTTCACTCAATCATATCAAATAATAAACTGTTGGGAAAATTTCCTCACTTATAAAATGGAGTAAAAATTCAGCAAGTACTAAAATATTGTATGGATTACATCACTCTCTGTATGTACTATTGTTCACAATTCAGATATCTTCACTTAATCATATCAAATAATAAATTGTTGGGAAAATTTCCTCACTTATAAAATGGAGTAAACATTCAGCAAGTACTAAAATATTGTATGGATTACATCACTCTCTGTATGTACTATTGTTCACAATTCAGATATCTTCACTCAATCATATCAAATAATAAATTTATGGGAAAAGTTCTTTACTTATAAAACGGAGTAAAAATTCAGCAAGTACTAAAATATAGTGTGAATTACATCACTCTCTGTATGTACTATAGTTCACAATTCGGATATCTTCCCTTAATCATATCAAATAATAAATTGTTCGGAAAATTTCCTCACTTATAAAATGGAGTAAAAATTCAGCAAGTACTAAAATATTGTATGGATTACATCACTCTCTGTATGTACTATTGTTCACAATTCAGATATCTTCACTTAATCATATCAAATAATAAATTGTTGGGAAAATTTCCTCACTTATAAAATGGAGTAAACATTCAGCAAGTACTAAAATATTGTCTGGATTACATCACTCTCTGTATGTACTATTGTTCACAATTCAGATATCTTCACTCAATCATATCAAATAATAAATTTATGGGAAAAGTTCTTTACTTATAAAACGGTGTAAAAATTCAGCAAGTACTAAAATATAGTGTGAATTACATCACTCTCTGTATGTAGTATAGTTCACAATTCGGATATCTTCCCTTAATCATATCAAATAATAAATTGTTCGGAAAATTTCCTCACTTATAAAATGGAGTAAAAATTCAGGAAGTACTAAAATATAGTGTGAATTACATCACTCTCTGTATGTACTATAGTTCACAATTCGGATATCTTCCCTTAATCATATCAAATAATAAATTGTTGGGAAAATTTCCTCACTTATAAAATGGAGTAAACATTCAGCAAGTACTAAAATATTGTATGGATTACATCACTCTCTGTATGTACTATTGTTCACAATTCAGATATCTTCACTCAATCATATCAAATAATAAATTTATGGGAAAAGTTCTTTACTTATAAAACGGAGTAAAAATTCAGCAAGTACTAAAATATAGTGTGAATTACATCACTCTCTGTATGTTCTATAGTTCACAATTCGGATATCTTCCCTTAATCATATCAAATAATAAATTGTTGGGAAAATTTCCTCACTTATAAAATGGAGTAAAAATTCAGCAAGTACTAAAATATTGTATGGATTACATCACTCTCTGTATGTACTATTGTTCACAATTCGGATATCTTCCCTTAATCATATCAAATAATAAATTGTTGGGAAAATTTCCTCACTTATAAAATGGAGTAAAAATTCAGCAAGTACTAAAATATTGTATGGATTACATCACTCTCTGTATGTACTATTGTTCACAATTCAGATATCTTCACTTAATCATATCAAATAATAAATTGTCGGGAATATTTCTTCACTTATAAAATGGAGTAAAAATTCAGCAAGTACTAAAATATAGTGTGGATTACAACTATGATATTCATAAAACTTCTTGATATACACAGTTGTGTATTTCAGAAGTAGGAGATGGTACAGTGACAGAATCAGTAGAACGGACTCTAGATAAACCAAGTACATACAACTACCCATGACTAAGCACTGTATTTGATAGGTATGGACATTTTGTCAAACCATCAGCGGTTGTAACAAAATAATGTCGCCACTGCACACACGCGGTTTTAAATTGCGGACGGCCGCTAATGTTTACATCCGGTAGTTGCAGCCGTTGCCATTCTGAGTGTAGAAATATCGTCGATTTTTGTGCCGCATACCTACGCGTTTTATATATATATAGATACTGCACCAAAACCGATTCGGAAAAAAGGAAAAAATAATTTAAAGTATTCAGTATGACTGAAAGAGAAAAAAATCTCTATTCACTAATTTCAAATGCCAGTATCATTTTCTTTCTAAATTCAGTCGTAATTTTATTTACTAGTAATCGGATGCAAGTATTAAGACAGGCCACCAAGACAAGGATATATATATATATATATATATATATATATATATATATTTGAATATGGAGGCACTTGTCGCTAGACATTCGCATGTATGTACACCGCGAGACTGAAAGCCATTCATTTAAGGAGGCACTGTATAGGTGGCCAGCACTACCCCCTATAAACCGGTCCCGTAATTTAGAACCGAGTCAAGTGGTGACGAGACCGGTACACTTCACCCCTCACCTCCAGAGGTAAATTTGAGAACTTAGAGGACATTGCAGCCACGGCAGATTTTTCGTACGCCAGCCGACATTAGTGTACACGGCGTTGGATTTGTCAGCGACGGGCATTGAATCAGTGACGTCCAGATCACTGGCTCGCTGCCTTTTCCAACTGTACCACCGCGTCCTACAAGGATCGATATTGTACCAGGCGTTTTCTGGCTTTTGAACCCACAACCATCTGATCCACAGTGTTGTAAAGAAGAGTCATTCGCAATAATTTTTCCTTACAGACTATTACAATCTATTAACTTTGAGATGACTTCAATTAGGCTTCCACCTAGCAGAGTGATTTTCTCTCCCTAAATTCAATAGATCAGTGCTTAAGCAAAGACTGCTATGTAATAACAATACTGGATTCGCTCAACTCAATGTTAACCCATGAAGAAAATTTGTTTACTATTTTCAGCTACATAAATGTGGATAACCAAATAAAATTGGTATTTTCAGATTGCCTGTACCTTACAACAGGATTGTTTTTATAAATTTCGTCCGCAAAGATAATTTATGAGCGTTTAAAACACACTATACCAGATTTTTCCCCCGAATATTTTAAATTTAAAAATATTATTTTCATTTTAAAACAAACAAAGGAATTCGATAAAGGCTAAAAGGTGTAAAATTTCTTTCTCTATTACGAAGTACAATTTTTTAGAAAAAAAATTTAAATCCATGTCAGCAATCCTTGGACACATTTTCTCCATAGATTAACACTGAAATGAAAGAATCCAATAGGAATAGTACACAACCCTAGTTATGCCTGATTAAAATAATGCATTCATAAAAATATAAGGCTCTTGTTTTAATATAATGATATTAATACGAAATCGTTGAAAAGCACAACTTGAAAATCTATAACTAAAACATCCTGAATCTTATTTCAACCCTTTCGTGGGCATATCATATCAAATATATTCATGGGATGTGTCATTCCCAACAATATTTTATGTCACAGCTAACACACTGATGGGGGAAATAGTTCCCGCTTCAATATTGCTCTGCCATCCATATTTATTTTCAGTATTTCCAAGAAATACAGAAATAGCCATACATAACTAGTTTTATCTCGCAAGTGGTTGTTGCTTTATGGGCTTTTCCTGGATATTCTTTTTTTTTCAACTATAAATGTAAATATTTAGGTTGTTTTGTTATATATACTTTAATTGTACATCAAATATCTATAGATTAGTTATACAGATTAGTTGAAGAGTAATAATTCGTAAGACCAATATATTAGTCAGAAAATGAAGAATAATTCATAAGACCAATATAAGAATAATTCATAATAAGAATTCATATATAAGAATAATTCATAAGACCAATATATTTGTCAGAAAATGAAGAAGTGAGAAATATACTTCCCATCTCCATATACTTATGTATGCATACATTTTTTAAAATAAACTTATTATCTTAAAACACACTGTCTTATTACTGAGAATCACTAAAAATCGCAAAGCAATTCCTTAAAAGAAAAAATTTTAGGTACTCTCTTCTAACGAAACTACCGCGGGTTATTAACATAGTATTACTTATCGTTGCTTACATATTTCGTGTTTCCTCTATTTTTTTTAACTTAAAAAATCTTGAAAAATTTTCCAATTAATGTTGCAAAATTCTTTTACTTCTTTAAACTGATAACAGATGACAGTACTAGCCATTTTTCTGATGATTTAACTGGAATACATTGAATGTAAGGGGAAAAAAGACTAGATTTAGGCGTTTGCACTGTGCAAACGGAGCCCCTCAAAGGGTTAAAAGGGCCTTCCGAAAGGGTTAAACAGGTTTCGAAGATCTCCTCTCACAATCACTGTATGTTCTGGTTGATCTAAGTAGTACTAGCGTCTTATATACAGACTCTTTAAAGGTAAATCTGGGAAATTATTCTTATATAAACGTAAAAGTTCTACTCAAAAAGTTGCTTATGGGTAAAACTTGTCAATGGTTTCTAATCTAGACAATACAGGTTAGTTCTATCTTCTTAAAAATCTTCTTAGGGGAAAAACTTGAACAAAGGCTCATGATCAAATGGAAAATTTAGTTCCAACGCCTTGAAACACGTTGGCATTAACAGGATAAAATACTGCAATGGATGCATTATGAACAAGAAAATCAATTTTGTCGTCTTAAAAGACTTCTTAATGGTAAAACTGGACAAAGTCTTCTTCATAAACGGTAACGTTTTATTATGTTTAGTGGCTATTTAAATGTTACATACTAAAGTTGCATTCATGGTCATGTCTCGAAAGTTATAAGAAAAAGTATTTGAAAATAATACTTCCCTAAAATTGATGTAGTATTTCGGTTATAATCCTCAATTTGTAGAAACTTAAATATCTTTAACACTTGAAAGACGGGAATTTTTTTTCTTACTAAACAGACTGAACGCCGTCATTTTGACGGTTAAAAATAAAATCAAGAATTTAAAATATTTAATGTTTTTTAGAGGCTTAAATACTTTAAATTTTGAACTATTTTATACCAATATATAATAAATTAGTATATATTTAGATATGATTTTATGCAGGTATGCCGAGCTGACAACCTGGTATGGTTTATCCGTAAAAATATATGCATGGTTTGTGCAGTCCTTATTTTTCAACACCAATATTTTCGAAGAGCCAATATTTTTGCTATTTGCGAAAGGGGTAAGAGACGAAAAGTAACTAACACTTTTTCGGTAATATTTTAAAGATTTCTGCCTGTTTTCTATATTGCCGTCAAATCGACGGCTTTCAGTCTTAGTAGGTATACAGCACATTTTCTCCACCTCTTTACTATCGAATATAATTATGTAAATGTGTGTGCATATTTCGCGTAAAATTAGAAAAAGACATAAAACTTTAGAAGCCTCAGGACATAAATACAGACATAAAGCTCAATAGTATGTCCGAAACCGTCAAAATGACGGCAGCTGTCTTTCTAGTGTTAAACTTGGCGGGTAGTCTTTTTTTTGGAGCGCTAAACGATTGTGATCCTTCGAAAAAACACGTGAGGAGAGGGGGTAAAATTAACGTCCTCGAACAAAAAACCATTGAAACCAATAAAAAAAGTGTATTTCTGGAGTAGGCTACAATTGCTCAGTTTAGGATACTTTCGTATTCAACGAGGACATTCAGTGTGACATTTAAGACGATTGTATGGAGGTTTATGTAATAAAACAAACTCATAGAATGTACGAGGGTCATCTTTTAAGAACTAACCGTTTTGTAATGGAGTAAGAGAAACTTTAGTTATGAACGTAAATTGTATCACAAACCAAAATATGAACATTTTTTCACTTTTCCACATAGTCACCATTAACATTTAAACATTTGTCAAGTCGTGTCACCAAGGACGTCAAGTCGTGTCACGACCCATCATCAAGGAACCTTTAAACCTGACCGTTAAACCAGTTAGTAACAGTTTCTTTCAACATGTCATCATTTTCCAAGCGCTTTCCACCGAGAAATTCCTTAAGTTTTGGAAACAGGTGAAAGTCTGATCGGGCTAAGGTGGCTCAGGGCTGTATGGTGGATGATCCAGTAATTCCCAATGAAAATTGTCCAGTTGCGTCTTTGTTCTTGCCGCAACGTGAGGCCGAGCTTTGTCGTGAAGCAGAACGACGCCGCTAGAGAGCAGACCCCGCCGTCGATTTTGACAATTTTCATTGGGAACAATTTCCATTGGGAATTACTGGATCATCCAATATACAGCCCTGAGCCACCTTAGCCCCATAAGACTTTCATCTGTTTCCTAACCTTAAGGAATTTCTTGGTGGAAAGCGCTTGGAAAATGATGATATGTTGAAAGAAACTGTTACTAACTGGTTTAACGGTCAGGCGGAGAGTTCCTTGATGATGGGATTCAAAAGCTGGGGACACGACTTGACAAATGTTTAAATGTTAATGGTGGCTATGTTGAAAAGTGAAAAAATGTTCATATTTTGCTTTGTGATACAATTTACGTTCATAACTAAAGTTTCTCTTGCTCTATTACAAAAGGTCTCTTACTTAAAAAATGACCCTCGTATGTCCTCTGTAAAAAGCAGTGGGGGTGGGGGAGAAGTTTCATCAAAATTTAGAGATATAAGGGTCAAAGGGAACTCAGTAAAACCTAGAAACGTAATAAATAAGATTGAAAATATTCGGCCTCCCATGAAGAATCTTTTAATATACATGCGCATAATTAATAATATCTGTCGGAATGGAGTATTACTGTAGAATGCAAGTCGTGTTGCAGTTGGTACTTATGCCCAATGGCCTGCGCATCCAGACACGGTTCATTTTTGTCTGCAGGCTGAGGGATGCGGCTTTGGTTTACAATAGCACCACAATGGTCGAAGCCCGATTTAGTCGAGTACCATCACAATTTTCACTGAGCACCCCCTAAGAGCGATATCTGGGCGAAGCTTGTACCTTCTCTCACCCACTAATCTCATAGAAGGACTTTCTGGTCAACGGATTTAACGTGGTCATATCCAGCCAAAGCACGAAGATGTTTTATGCCGATTTTGGAGGATTTGAAGTGAGGACTTCAAGCCCAGCGTGCTCCCACTAGGCTACCTCGGGCCCATCAAAGTCGTGGAGTGCTTTTACAGGTACAAAATCTTTACAGTTAACATACGAGGACTTGTAGAAGAATTTTGATCATTCTCAATGATGAGAAGAGTAGGTGGAGGTTGAGAACCTATACGTAAGGTAAACAAAGATAATTTTCTGACGTCTAAACTAGATTCGAAGATAGTCACAAAAAATACTACAGTAAAGCCTCGTTTATCAGGACTAACTGGGACCATAAGCAATCCGTACAATCGAAAATCCGAATAATCCGGGTAATATGGGTAATAAGCAAAACAAAATCCTTAACTAAGCAGTCTTATCGTTTATTACGATAAAAAACTATGTTTTGTAACAAAATTTCATGGTATTGTTTACAAGACATTAAAAAATATAAAAATGACTTTTCTGAGTCAATCCACGTCAATGCCCTGTGACACTTTCTTAAACTCAACAAAAAGTATTTTATTACCATAATTTATCGTACAATCTATGCAGGAACTGTCCATTGAATCAAACTAAAAAGCGAATATTTGGCGTACTTGTAGTTACGTTCTATATATCATAGTTAAAAATCATTATCTAATGTGAGCATTAAATTTAAAAAAAAAAGTCTACAAATCTGATACGGATTATCCGGAGATCCGGATCAACGAGGTTTAACTGTACTACAAAAGCTTGGAGATCTAGTGAGAGGCTCTCCAGACCTCTGATTTGTAGGAGATTTGCATTAGTAGACGGGCGTTTTCTATTGTCTCTGATGAGACATGACCGGATAACAGTTCATACTACTATTCCTCATGAAAGCCGTTTCGAGTGAAAGTTCTAACTACTGTCTACGATTTGAAGAAAATGTTACGTGTAAAAGTGCTCTTGAGAACTGTTTTCTAAACTTGTGCCTAAGTTTAGACTCCCTCCTGATGAAAATGTGTCAAAATAATGTAAGGAGGGCTTTAGAAACGATAAGGGTATTTGTGCAATAGAAGAATTTTTCAATCTACGGAAATAATAGGGTAGTGCCAATGACATATTTATGAATATTTCTTGCAGATCCTTATGTATAATTCTATTTGAGAATATAAAAACCTTAATATTTCACTATCATTTACATAAAAAAGCTTTAATTCATTCAAACCGTTGAATCAGTTAAACGTTTCATAATCCACCCCAAATAACCCTTAACCATTTTAATAATTTTTTTTTGCTAAGATAAACATTGTAAAAATTTCTAATTAAGCTTACACCTGCATTTGGAATCAATGGTATAAACAGTTTTTATTTAATTCTTGGGAATGTTATATTTGTGTTTATTATTTTGGATAATAATATGAAGTATATATTAAAAAATCCTTCATTTTCAACCAATCAGTTTTATGGAATCCTATACGTTTACTAAGTTCTATATATTTGCATCCTAATCCTATACAGGGTTCCAACCTATATCCGTTACACCCCCTTTAACTTCTAAACGGTGACAGCTTAGGCCATAAAGTTGGCGTCTAGGTATATTGAAAAGGCTATGCGCTACTCGATGAGACAACTTACAATGCCATCTATCGGCAAAATTTGGAATTAACGTTTTTAATCTCAAAACCGGCACGAGATACGGGAAAAAAGTAAATTACAAAGTTGTTCAGCATCATCGATTTATTATGAAAAGACACCTTGCGCACATTAATACTTAAAACAGAATGTAGAAAATGAACATTTGTTTGGTCACGATTTCGAAAATTGTCATGTCATAAAGAGTGGATGTTGCACAATTTGCAGCGAGAAATCCAGTCCAGAGTATAAATGTGTATAGTGGCTAATGGAGAGCATTTCGGAAACATAAATAAATGATCCTGAAGATAGTGAAGTGTTTGAGTTTCTTTCTTCTACTCTTTATGACATGACAATTTTCGAAATCGTGACGAAACAAATGTTCATTTTCTACATTCTGTTTTAAGTATTAATGTGCGAAAGGTGTCTTTTCTTACTTAATCGATAATACTGAACAACTTTGTAATTGACATTTTCTCGGTATCTCGTACCATTTTTTATATAAAAACGCTAATTCCAAAATTTGCCGATAGATGGCGTTGTGAGTTGTCTCATCGAGTAGCGCATAGCCTTTTTACTATACCTAGACACCAACTTTATGGCCTAAGCTGTCCCCGTTTAGAAGTTACGGGGAGTGTAACGGTTATAGGTGTAAACCCTGTATACTATACATCTATAATATTCTATACTTTCATCACATTATTCAGATCAGTTTAAAAAAAAATTGATTTTGAAATTGACGAGAAGAGTAATCTAGATTGAAGACATTGAGGCCCATTTTTATAACTTATTTTGCACTATTATTGCCTTTTTTGTGAAATATGTGATAACTATGTTTGAGATATCAAAATGTATTAGATAACTATCCAAAAGGAAAATCTCTGCATCATAACTAATGTTAGGAATTTTACAATCGATTTCAAATTCATTACGAAAACATTTAAACTCAATTTTGTAATTTTCGATGTTGAAATTAAGTGTTTAAAAATAAATAGGGAAAGAAGGCTAATAACTTCGTTATTGTGATTAGAGTTGTAGTTTTGTTGTCAGTTTCCCATCATTTCATCTTTGAAAGAGATTTGCAGAAAGATATACTTTCAATTTATAAAATGGATAATAAAATTATATCATTGTAAAAAATTTATATTTTATGTCTTCCCACTGTGTGAATTTTTCATTTTTTTCTATGTAAAGCATGTATTTTTTCTTTTATCAAACATAAACTACATTTTAAAAATTAAATTCCCTTTTTAAATTTGTTTTTCTATAAGTTCACAATTTGTTCCTCATTCTCTCAAGGTGAAATGATTTGTGTTTATCGAATTGCATGATTAAAGAATAAAATAACATATAAAAGAATGACAAATAAAATATTATTTTCACATATAATTTATTCATTCGTATAAAGATATGGAATGTAAAATGTCATCACAATTTTTTACGTAATAAAACAGACCCACGAACACAATAGGACTGCATAACGTATACAATATTGGAGGGTTTTCTGATCACAACTTGGCAACATAAACAATGACTCATTCATACGTTGGCACTTATGTTGAAAATCTGCACAAATTTCAATGAACAATAATACTACATCATGTTCCATATGAAAAGTCAATGGTCACAACACATACAGTGTTCACACTTTTAAAATATAAAGTGAAAATCTCATAGAAATACAAGCAGAATGATTAAGATATAAGACCAGCAATACAAAAATGCATATTTTTGTGTAAACAATATATTTAAAGTTAACTGTTCAATAAATTTTAGAGCAGATTATTTTTAGTAAAGCGTAGTAAGTCATGCAAAATGTTACTTTTCGATAAATACATTGCATAAAATTTTCGGTAAATATATTACATAACATTATACGATATTTTTTAATGCTTACTTGCAACTGCAATATACTCAAAAGAGAGAGTCAAGAAAGTTTAACAAAACATGAAAGTTTTCAATTTCCATTACTTAACTCTTTTAAGCTGAGTTTGCTTGCAAAAAAATATTAAAATATCAACTCGCCGTTTTATAAAAAAGTAACGTGTTTTCCAGATTTAGATTTCTGAGATTTTGGTGTCATTTAGTTAAATCAATTCGATGTTCAAAACCTTCATTTTAAAACTACATCCGAAAATCTAATTATACTAAAAGTAAGTAAAAATACTTTTATTACACTACGAAAAATATTTAAATATATATGCCTGAAAACCTAAATGAACAAATAATTTTTAATTCCTTTCTCTGTGGATGAAGTTTCGTGTGTATAGTTAAGAAACTGTTTCTTATATATTACTTATATAGCCCTACTTATATAGACAGCGTTAAATTTTATATTTTAAGTTTATTTCTAAATAGGAAACGTATAATGTACTTGAATGTTCAAAATAGCATTTAGTTATATTTTAACTTCAAAGAAACTAAAAACTTACTTTCCAATTCCCGGAAACAAAGTGTTTGTTGCACATTTTTTTTTATCCCAGGAGATTTATCTAGGATTTCACATTTTGTTTCTAGATTTTGATTCCTTCTAAATATTATTTCATGTAACAAGTATCAAATGGAAGTATTTACGAAATATTGAAAATGACTGGATTGAACAATTATGTTAAAAGCTTTCTGTGATAAAATATTTTCGATTAAAGGTTTAATTTTTCAAAACATTTAAATTTGTTAACAATTAGTTTAACATATATATATATATATATTACGCTATATAAAGCACAAATTAAATTTATATATATATATATATATATATATATATATATATATATATATATAACATGACTGAAATTTACCAATAAATAAGCTTCTTAAATTCAGTTAAGAAGAATGTCAGGCATTGATTTTTTCCCGATTCCTCACTTCAAAAGAAAAATGAAGTTTGCCATACATTCTCTTTTCATTTAATAAATCAGAAAAATAACAAATCAATTTAAGTGAAGGCATGCATTAAATTTACATCAATTAAATCACTATGTGAGTTAGACTATGACAAAATCTACAAATTTCAGAGCTATGTTCTTCTCATGATAAAATGTATGTATAAATTTATAGGCACAGAACTTAAGAAAATGGCGAATCATTTTTACAATAATTTTAGTATACCGGCTGTATAGTTTACATTGCATTCATAATTGATTTTTTTTTCCTTTTACAACTTGTTACAGGAACTTTACATTACATTTAAAATTACAAGGGAAGATACTTTATACTTTCCATTTCAATGAGTATTTGGCACAGCAATTTTGTTCAGTTATACAGATATTAGTTATCTCAAATTTTCTTCCCTTATAATTAAGAGACTCCCGGATTTTCATTGTTCAATTAAATTTTGGACGGGCATGATTTTTTGACAAACATCTCAGACTTTTCTCAAATGTTACTGTTTTATAAAAAATACGAGGAAATGAGAAAAAAAATTGCTTAAAAATACCATAAATGAAAGTCGATATTTTAACATTTTGTTATCGTTTTTAAAGGTATTAAAATTTTTTTAAATATATAAAAAGAAATTGATATTATATTTTAAAAGTTTATCGGTTTCAAAAATGTATCCGTTTGCATTTTGATTTTTGCTCTAAAGAATATTTCTTAATTTCTTATCTTAAAACGTATTACTTCTTCAAATAATACATTTATCAAATGTATTACATCTTAAAATCTGAGCAAAATTATGATGCTAATTTTCATAGGAAATATTTTTTTTCAGGTTAACTTTGCTTATGATATTTATTTGACGTGTTTAGTATCACTTATAGCACCAATATTTTCTTCAAAGCACCAATCTTGATATATTAAATATATCTCGAGCATATTAAAGCACTTATGTATCGATATCAAAAGGTAAAGTATACTGTGTATTAGCCGTGATGTATAAAACATGGTATAAATAAAATTAGTTTATCAGCGGAAAAATATCAGCTACAGTTATACGCGAAAATGTTTTGACTATTGAGTTTAAATGAATAATAGCTAACTCTTCGGATATTTTAAAAGGAAATGTGTAGTAAGATTATCTGCAATTCTCTATAAAAGTTCTTAAGTTTCTAAAAAAATGGATCGTTGAGTAAAATATCCTGTCTTCTAATATACTAAACAACAATGTTCAAATTTTATCTATCTCCTTAATTTTACTGGAGTAGAATAAAAATTATTTTGTAAATATATGTTATTATAAATTTAGTATAATTTCCTTCATATCAAAATTATAATACATCACTGAAAGTTCTAAAAAGTTATTCCTTAAAAGTGTAGTAATCACTTTAAAAGAGCGTTTATGCATTTCCTTGTGATAAACTGACAGAGGTATGGTACACGTTTCAAATAACAGTTAAATGATGTTAAACTATTTTCTGTTTTTAAAATATTAATATAATTTAAAGACTTGCTAGTTAAATTATTTTAAGAAACATTATAATACTGATTTTTCAAAATACATATCAATTTTGTCACTAATAGTATTCTAATATCGGTTAACAAATAATGTCAGAAATGGTAATTACATTTTTTTAAAGAAATTGAAAATTTTATATCGATTGTTTTTACGCTTGCTTATACACAAATTTCTGAACTAAACAGTATAAAATGTTATTACTCATAAATGATATGATTTGGTTTTAACGCTCATAAGTTCATCTTGATTTTGCTTTTGATTTCTTAAATTTGGGCAATATCGTCAAGAGGTATCTCAGTCATAGAATCCTCGCTGAATCTCTGATGGAATGCCTGGTACCATACAACTGAGTCATCATCAATGCTAAGAGAGCTTCCCATCATAACAGTTGTCACACAAGCATCACTGCTGTCATTGCTGGATGATGAGTCTTGATGTAATAATGGTTTTATTGGATCCACAGAGAATACACGATTGTTTTTGCATCGTGAAGCGACTTGTTGATTTTGAGTCGTATGCCTGTGAGATTTGTCCTCCGGAATAGAATTGTGGGAAAAACTGTTACCCAGTGGTGCCTGAGTAGCCAACACTGTTTGGCTAAAGGAAATTGGGAGTCGGAACACGGAACTTGAGATATCTATTTTGTTCTTTCTTGTCACTGGATGGGAAATGATATCATCGTGTCGGCTGAATAAGTTCGAAATCAATTTCTTTGACTGCTTCCATGTGTTCTTATTACGGTAGAAATACACATAAGGGTTCAAAATGCAGGCGAAATAGGTAGCAATGTGGATCCAGAATTTAAATTCTATCGTTACTGGCCGGCACAGCTGGTATACCAACGTAAAGAAGTACGGTGCCCAGCAAGTCACGAAAGATATCACTACAAGAAGGCCAGTTATTGCTGCCTTGTGTTTTGCAGCAAAACAGCAGTACCCTCCTTTTGGATCCGCGTGCTCAGAAGAAAAGTTTCTCCTCAAGCTATACTCGTTGACACCAAGTTTCTTGGGAGGCTTAAGGTTGACAACCACATCATTCGACATGCAGCTGTTTGAACTATTCCGCCGAGCTCTCGCATTGTTTGTTTCAGCAGCTCTAAACATAGCGAAATAGAGGCATGTGACGCTGAAGAATGGAACAGCAAACCCAATGGCAGTGATTATTGTTATGTACACCACGCTGATGATTCTCTCAACGTCCCATGATGTAGACATTAGTTCACAATCAGTGAATTCCAACTGAGGCACTCCAAAAAGTGTTGGTGTAGCTAAAGCTATGGACACAATCCAGATGAAGCTGATTAGCAGGCCAGTCCGCTTCTTGGTGATAGTTACATTGTAATGCAATGGGCTGTTGACAGCACAGTTCCTGTCAAAAGCGATGAGCAATATGGATAGAACTGAAGCCAAATTCAAGCAAACAGTCAGTGCACCACTGATCCTGCACCACGCATCTCCAACTTCCAGTCTTCTGAGAGATGCCACAAACGAAGGTATGATCAGAACTGCAATAAATAAGAAACATTGTTACACTTTCATTTTGGTACGTTAACAACTAAAGTAGGTAATATTAATCACGAATAAATGCCTAAAGAGATTTTATATGTCTTTCCGTATCACAAAAGATGTTTTCCGCAAAACCTCTTGAGGGAAATAATTTTTCCTTTAAGAGATTCTGTAATATTAGAGAGAAAATTATGTATAAATAAATAAATAAATAAATAAATACATTTATTTATTTATATTTAACCCATTTAGAAAGATCTAAAACATTTCAAAACCAAGTATATGTTCGAAAATAAATTTTAATGATTTTTTCAAAAGTATTTCTTTTCAAGGAGTATGTTTTTAAAATACTTGTATTACATTCACTAAGTCTCTCACAGATTAATTCTCCAGCACTTTTTAAACTACCTCTCAAACGACATTTTTAGTTAGATTAATATAAGAAATTTAGATAACTTTAGAATTTGTAAGCTAAATTTTAACTTCAATAAGGCTGAAGGAAACTTACTGCACTGCAAAATATGGCTTGAGGCAAGACTCAGGACAAATCTGTTGGAAAATGTTCTGACACTCCGTTTATTGTAGAAGAGGACAAATATGAAGCCGTTGGATCCAATGCCAAGTACAGCTAAGATGAAAAGGGTTCCAACTTGAAGCCCTCTCCTCAAATCTGACCTCACATCTTCCTCCATTTTTGTGCAAATAAAGAGATTTCTGAAAGAAAATAAAACAAACAGTCAGTGACGAGGGAAAAAAAAGATACGAAACAAAGTTGTAAAAATTAATTACTCCTAAAGACTACTATAAAGATTTAGTCGTATTTAAAACATTGAAAACATGAAGACATTAAAAACAATAACGCTTCAGGAAGCACTAAAACAGTAATTAGAAAACATATCTTTAGAAGGAATTACAGTTTTTTTTATAATAATTATATATGCTTATAGTTTTTGCTACTTGTGTATATATCCATCTTGTGTAGGTAATTTTATGTACATTTTGTTAGAAGAGATGGAAATTAGCAAAAATAAAAAATAAAATAAATTGAGACAAGTTCAATGATGCTCCGACATATGTCTTGACCCGGAAAACCAGCTAATATCGATAAGCGACGCGCGTGAAGGTTTATTAACTTCACCAATTTCTCCTTCTCTCGGAGACATAATTATCGGAGAATTGGTTGGAGACATCATAAAGATTCGTTATGTATCGATGTAGTTGATAACTCGTTGGGCTGAAGTATAAAAAGAAAATGAAGGACATGTCGTATCTTAAAAGCTTCAGTTGAATATAAATTCTCGAAATTTTGTTTTCTATTCATATATTTCAAGAAAAGCTACATGTTTAATTCCTTTACTTACTTATTACTAACATAAAAATTGTCAACAATGAAAGTCTATTTCAAATAGTTACGTTTTAGACATGCATAAGTATGCAAAAATGTGTATTTAAGTATATATATATATATATATATATATATATATATATATATATATATATATATATATATATATATATATATATATATATATATATATATATATATATATATATAGATAGATAGATAGATAGATATAGATATAGATAGATAGATAGATAGATAGATAGATAGATAGATATAGATATAGATAGATATATAGATAAAGTCAATCAGAAAATTCGTTGGTTCTGAGTACATATATTGAAGACTTGTTATCCTTAAAAGAAAAATTAAAGTATGCGTTCATTATATTCAATGAAATAGGAATATGATGTGTAAAATCTATTTCAATCGTCAAATACTAAATTTACTAGTTTTTATAGGTTTATTTGATGCAATACTTGTTTTCTTTGAAGTCATTAAATTTGAAAAATGTGATGCAGAAAAATTTTCTTTAAGTATTTTATCCAATAAATTAATTTCCCAAAAATATTTAAACCCTCTTGTTCTTTTCATTTATTTGCTTTAAAACGTTTGCTTTGGAAGAAACACATATGATTCCAAGAAACTAGAAGCTGCCGATTTTTCCCTACAGACAAAACATTATAACTGCTTCGAATTTTTCCAACTTATTTTTCGAAAGCGCATGTTTGGTGCCGTATTAGGTTTCGTAGCCTGGAAGACACAGGAATATATTTAAAGAGAAGTGAAAAACTTAAACACACATGAATTATTTTAGGATGAATTTTCTGTTAATATCTGGCTTGAATGCTTGGGAAAAAAGGCGGAAGAGCTCGAAAACTATATTTGCTTTACACCGACGCGTTGACATTCACTGTTTGTTCAACGAGCAAAGATGCATGCATAAACCTATGCATATGCAAATGTGTATTCTTTAAAGAGAAACTGATACTGTGAATAAAAACTGTAATCATGAATAGAAGGATATACCCATAACTAAATCTCATATCAATTTAATAGACCACATTTTTATAAAAATTTTAAAAAATGAATTCTGATTTTCATAAGAAGGCACCCAAAGTACGAAATTGAGGATTGATTTCACATTATTATATATATATATATATATATATATATATATATATATTAGGAAAAATTTTGAGTCAAGAATCCGCTAAATGAAAAAGGAATAATTTAACCCATTTCTCTTCTTGGCCTTGAAATTCTAAAAACCCATTTAATTGAGTAAAACCTATACGGAAGATAAAATGAGGATTTTAGGTTTAGTTTAAGCCAAACTGGTAACGTTTGCATTTCCTGTAATGTCCGCTACTGATATGAGACACGGCAAAAATAAAATTTGTTTAGGGCCTATATTTTCAGATTGTTTATGTCTAAAATGAGTATTAATTTGATCCTCAACTCATACAAGCCTGGCGAGATCAGGCGGAAATCGGATTTCGATATAGCCACTGTCTCGCCAGTCTTCTTGTGTTATCCCACCCTTCTCCCCACCCGCGTATCATAACACATCTATTTACCTCCTTACAAATCCATTCTATCCGTCCCTCCTGTCTCTTTATCTCCTGACCACATGTTTAAGAGAATGATTCTATCCATGATTGGCTACTCGTAATTAAGAAACTTTTTTATTTTTGGATGTTTTCTTGGATAGCTTCACTTTTCATATGCTTTTTCCCTTAGTCCTACAGAAACCACGATTGCGAAAAATAGAGACTGGTCTAGCGGAACCTTTCATTTTTCTATTTCATACAAAGGCGGAAGGTCTTAGGCCAAAGCAATGATTTATAAGCATTAATGTAGATGAATGGTGTGTTTGCAAGGCCTCTCCTATGAAATCACAACTTCAAACTATGTACGCTATATCCATTTAAATTACATATATTTCCCCAAACAAAGTATTTTTACAAATTGATGGCCCTTTTCAGCAATGAAAGTATTGATAAGCTAAGGGCCGGAGGAATATAATTTATGTAATTGCATTGCAGGTAACCTTTAAATATATCCATTGTATTCACCATGTAACAGCGTGTTGTGGATTGTCAATGGGCGCAGAACCCCGATTGGAAAAGGCAGCGATCAAGGGATCTGAATAAATCAGGTTCGATGCCGGTCACTAACAAATCCACCGCCGTGTACACTAATGGCGACTGGTGCACGAATAATATGTCGTGGCTGCAATGTCCTCCAAGTTCCCAAACTTACCTCTGGAGGCGCGAGGTCAAACGTTCTCGTCTCGTCACTTGACTTAGTTCAAAATTAAGGGTCCGGTCCTTTAGCCAAGTCGGAATTCGACCCTTGTTGAGCTATTAAAAACCGGAGCCCCACTGCTTTGCCCAATAGCCATCGCGTACCTGAACCGACAATATTTTGTCGGTCAAGGGGCATCAGTAACAACACACACAACAACAACACAGCTTGTTGGATAGAATCTGGAACCGAGCTCGGATATCAAAATCTTGAGCTAGTGTTCATGAATCATGGTGGAACGCTGCTTGCGGTTTTAAAACGAGAATAATCCTTCTACATCGAATAATTCTTTACTTATCCAAAATTTTTAACGAAAACAGAGACATTCTCAGTGCAATACCAGCAATTAGCATGTTGATAACTTAATTATATATCAGAAATATAGAGCTACATTTACTATCTAAATCGAAAATTATGTTTGTGTCTTAGATTCCGAGAACAGTTTAGATTAGTTATACCAGGATCTTTTGTAACAAATGAGTAACTGCTAATTGCCACCCATTTCAGAATTACATTGATCAATTTCTTTAACAAAGGCATTAAAATAACGTCTGAGGGAAATATTATATAATCTCAAAAATTATTTATATTTTTGCAAAAAATAAGTTAACATATAGTTAAATAATTAAATCATGGTTTTTTTCAATTAATTAATAATCGCATAACAGTACTCCAATTTCCATAATATACAGATACAGCCCGCAAAAATCCCTAAGCAATTCTGATCAAATATGGTAAAAAAAAACTAACTTTATTTTTAGCAGGGAAAATTATCACCAAAATTTCTATAAAAAAGAGTTATGAAATAATCCTTCATTTCCGCAAAATGTAAGCTAGAAAAAAATTAGCAAGAAATACTCACAAAGAAAAGCAGTTGTTAAAATATTTGAGTCTGCTATGCTTTATAAGTTTATAGCTTCTTTACTAATTAGTGGTTTCAAGAAGATGTCGTCATGTTATTTAATTACTTACTGCCCTTTAAAATTTAATTTTGCGATGAGGAAGGTGTCCGATTTGTTAAATGAGACTAGACACCAATTCTATTTTTGTCTAGTGTATCTAGAAATTTCTAAAATGACCTGTGTGCAGGAGAAGTCATATAAAGCATGAATAATGAATAAATTTGCGGAGACGAGAAATAAGGGTCCTACCTTTTCAGATATGGTGTAAGTACAGTCTTAAAAGTGAATGTTCAAGGGTAAGAAAAATTTCACGCCTCTTTATAATTATAAATTTTGATTTAATATGTCCTTTTAATTGAAAACTCTTCATAAAACAGTCTATATTAATTACGATATATATTTAATTAATAATCTTTAAGGTGTTTTAAAAGGAACTTTTTTTCCCATACAGGTGATTGGTACCCCAAAGTTGCAAAGTGAGCATTAGCCAAAGCCTTATAAGTTAAAATTTTTAGGATTATTCTTAAGTCTGTAAGGTACTATGGCGTTTTTATATGACTCCTGAGCAATTATTTTTTAATTTAATTTTCCGATAGGTAATTCTCAGGGATACGTAATTTTCGTATTTGCGAATTAGATGCGAATAAATGAGAAATTTGCGGTTATGAGAAAATAGAGGCGAAAATTATTTTTTTACTACTTTTCGGGGAAAACTCGGTGATAAAGAGATTTTTCAGCGAAATTAAGTAATAATAATAAAAATTTATTAATATAATTGCTTATGTAAGACCATCCACGGTCTTTAACTGAGAGCTCTCACTCTCGAAATTTGCTTATTACTTATTGCTAAAGACTTTAGGAAGAGAAAGTGGAGACTACTACAATGTTAATTTATCTTTATATGTATATATATATATATATGTATATATATGTATATATATATATAAATATATACATATATATATACATGTATATATATATATATATATATATATATATATATATATATATATATATATATATATATATATATATATATATATATATATATATATATATATTGTGAATAAATGTAAAATTGTATATATTGTAATTTTTTTTTGCAGCCAAATTTCGATATTTTATGAGAAATTTACGTACCCGTAGTAATTCTGCATGGATAAAATTTTCTGTAACCTTCGTAATTTTCAGTTCAAAATCAAAATCTCGTCTTTTTCAAATCTGAATTTTTGGCATTTTGTTTAACTTTTATTCCTCAATATGTAAATAAAATGTTAAGTAAGCAGTTTGGAATGAGTCAGAACAGTTTAAAAATTTCAGTTAGGTTTTTAGTAAGCATCCATATGTATCTTACTAATTCGATTTATTAATCAAAGTAGATCATATAGAGCAGTTTTTTTTAGCTACTTTTGTAAGTATTATTTAAAAGTATCACTGCACAAAACAAGTTGTAAGTTTCTCCTTACACTTCTTGAATACAAATTATTTTTGACAGAAGAATTACTTTGTGACTGAACAAAGACTTTCATTCTGTCCTTTTCCTCTAATTTACTATTATTCGATATAAAATCTCGGTTTCATTTATCCATTCCTTTAGCAAGATCTCTTTGTCTTGAACGCGTCCGTTCCTACAAATCTATTTGGAATTTAGCATCTTTTTCGCAGCAGATAAAGAAGAACCTCATAGGCGGCAGATATCCAGAGCTGAACGAAACAGCGGACATATATCGAGAAGACGTACATTATAGAAAATAGAGGATGGGATTCTGAAAACTAAATCTTTCTCAGGATATGGTCATAAAAATCAAGACGCGGAAGTATTTCTATATTCCAAAGGAGTCAATGGACCTTATTTTTGGACTCCGGTGGCCTGCTTGGGGCTCCTGGGAAGGAGTTTACAAGCTCGAAAATGCGGTAAATTGAGCCTTATTCATGTGTTGAATTTTAAGTTGAGAAATTTCGTCATAGAGGGTTTATAATGCTTGTTCTGTAAGCATTTATTTCTTTGGAAAACTTTTTTCAGAAAAATATATTTTTAGAGAAGTAGTGTGGAAAATAGATTTTCTTTTTTGAATACTTAACCTTTTCCTTACGGGGTGGGATAGCATGTATCCCAAGAATACAACAGAAGAATGAATGAGTATATATATATATATATATATATATATATATATATATATATATATATATATATATATATATATATATATATATATATATATATATATATATATATATATATATATATATATATATATATATAAAATATATATATATATATATATATATATATAAAATATATATATATATATATATATATATATATATAAAATATATATATATGTATATTTATATGTATATATATATTATATATATATATATTTATATATATATATACATACATATATATATATATACATGTATATATATATGTATATATATATATATTTATATGTATATGTATATATATATATATTTATATATATATATATATATATATATATATATATATATATATATATACATGTATATATATACATGTATATATATATGTATATATATATGTATATGTATATATATATATATATATATATATATATATATATATATATATAGATATATATATATATATATATATATATATATATATATATATATATATATATATACATGTATATATACATGTATATATATATGTTTGTATGTATATATATATATATATGTATGTGTATGTATATATATATATATATATATATATATATATATATATATATATATATATATATATATATATATAAATGGGCCCCGTAAGCTAAGGGTTAAAATGAATTCTGGCCTATGTTTTACTGAAAGATGCTGGCCTTGGATCAAAAGCGTTGGCATTGTAAATTTATGGGTTGTTCCTTTCTCTGTGATTACAAATGGGATTTTATGCAAATCTAGGTCTCTGTCTAATTTATTCTGCGTGATTCAACATTAGGAATGCAATTTTATGCAAAATTTTTTGCTGTCTTTATAAATGCTTTGCTAAATGGTAAATCAATTTTTTTCCAGTTCTTTTAATGTATTTGTTTTTATAAGAAACAGCATTACACGCGATACATTATTCCAAGGTAAGGAATTTTAGAAATGAAGGTATAATAGCAAAGGCTTTATAAAATTCATTCGAATTTGCGTAGCTGAACTAGTAGTGAAAAAACGTAATACCTGATATATATATTAAATAATTATGTACTTACGTATTATGAAATCATAATTATTTATCCTATCAGTTATAAGTTTTATTAATTTTACTTTTGAAATCTAAATATTCATGCTATTCAGTGGTCTCTTGCATATAGATACAGAAGAAACTTATTAATCATTAATCACCATTTGAAGATGCCCTGAAGAGCTGTTTACTTTCATAAATAATATCGAAGTTTCTTTTCATTATCAGAAAAAAATATTAAACAGTATCACATAGCTTCTGAATATCCACAATAAAATTAAAAGAGTGGCAACTAGTTTCAATCTAATTGATAGTCCTTCATCAGGCCGAACATTGGGTCTAGTTGTTTCTATAGACAATTTACAAATGTGAGGATATCAAACTTTAGTCTGCTTTATTTGTATAAGATATAAATAAAGAAGACAACAGAAAATTCCAGAAGAACGTCCTAAGAAGCGACAGAAGGAGCAAATACATGAAAGAGGAAAACATGGAAAATTTTTGACCACCACACCACACCAGGGACACATCCATTAACGAAGCTAACAAATAAAGCAGGAAATTTTAGAGAAAAGCGTGACTCAAACCGGAAAAGTACAGAATAATTAAAAAGAATTAAGAAATAAAGAAGAAATATTAAACGATATAAAAACGGAAAGTAGACTGGAAACTAAATAGATGTATTTACGTTCAAATGTATTTCCAAGCAGTAGAGAAAAATAGCATAAACAAGTCATTTATAATTCCTTTGTTTTAGTCTTTTCTTCTGCTTTCGCGCTTTTCTTTCTAATTTTCTGCTTTATTAGCTAGCTTCGATAAGGGGTGAGTGCCGGGTATGTGCCGATGGTCATAAAACAATTTCCCGTGTTTTTTCTTTCATGTGGCCACTTCTTCGGCCGCCACCCATTACACTCTTTTGGAATTTTCTGCTGCCTGCTCCATTAAAAAGTTTTATGAACCTGGCATTTGTTGAATGCCCATTGAGTCAATTACACCAAATGCTTCCCTTCCTGATGATGAACAATTTACTAGTTGCCACCCTTTTTATTTTATGTAGGTATTAAGAAGCTGTGCTGTTCTGTTTTGAATTTTCAGCCAGTTTCCTGTAAGAATTTCTCAGACATTTACTGAATGAACATTAAATTTTAAATGTCATTTTTATTTTATTATTTTAAGGGTTCACACTTCTAGGATAGATACAACACTTTATTCAATTTTCCGGAACATTTTCTTAGGATATTACTATTAAAATAAAGTGCTCAACAGTATGGTTATCTATGTTGATTTGAGGTATGTCCTATGTTTTGGGGTTATTACCCGTGCTTAAAAAGTTCTCTATTAAAGAAAACGATTTTGAAAAAAATACGATTAAAGTATTTCTTTTTACTGTTCGACCAAATATCAATTTAACTCATATAAAATTTACACGTAGCTTTCTAGCTACAGCTACTAGCTTCATATATACTGAGGCTCATCATCCTTGAAAATTTAGCAATAGAAATGACACGGTTAGACGGACCTTTAAGAATATGTTAGACTACAAATATAGAGGGTATTTCGGTACCCTTTTGTGTACAGTATTTAAGTAGTAACGTCAAAAGTCGAGGGCATTTGATTTTATTAAGCTCATGACGTCTTTCAATCAGATAAGAACTTATCGCCACTTACAGTTCACCAGTGGAAAATCAGAAAATCATATCCGCTGTAAGAAAGCAAGATAAATTGAAATTTTAAAGTGGAAACGGTCACGACATTTTTTAAGAATGGATGTAACGTAGTGCGGGGGGTGGAACACAAAATTGCGAGTTAAGGATTAGTTTGTATTTACTTTTTAGAATGCAGTCTGAGACAATAAAATGCAAATCCGAAAGGTAAGAGTAAGAGATATTGGTAGTTTAATCTTTTTGCATCTTTATTCAAACCCCCAATTTTATTTCAATAAACTTATGAAGCCACGCTGGAGTCGTAAGGAATCAAAGGATCTTCCAGGGATTCATTCCTGTAGATAAGATATTTACTATGAGGTCAGAGAGGGTGGGAGAGGGTACGATCCCGGCAGATATGACGAACCCTAACTCTTGTGGTGGTATATAAACCGGAGTCGCACACTTCAGTCCCAAGCGTATATGGACCTGGTCTGAGACTTCCGAACAGGCGCCATTAGAAAGAGCACAGCAAAAGATATTCACTAACTTTTGTATTTCCGAAATGAATATCATTTAAATACTTTAATCTGTAGTATATTTAGAGTCAATAACCCTAATATAGACGCATTCACCCGAGTATAGTAAATTGTAAATATTTCACAATGCTTATAATGCGAATAGTTTTAGACACGAACGTCTGACACCAATGTCCTAATTGCTTTACTTCACGTAACTAAATTACTAATTTCCAACATTTACAGCTAATTTTACGCTGATATATCAACTGTTACGAAGTTGAAAATTGACACTAGAATCTTCGCATGATTCTGCTGGCAGGCATTTAATTATTAGATAACCGAGACACGTTTGTTGTTTAATACATGAACGTGCACTCTCTAGGAATTAGCCGAAACAATTATGTTTAAGTAATAGTATCCTAAAATACTTAAAAAAAAGTGTATAATTGACAAATGGTTCCAGATAACCAAGTGTTAATTCTTCTTCAGTCCAGGCAGCTTTAGATGTGATTGCTTTTAGGCTCATTTGAGAAGAAGCAAACACACTTTAAGGTCTTCACCCTGAAGAAGGACTTCACCTCTTATTCTGTATCCCGCTTCTAGTTTTCCATTTCATCGTGTATTTTAAAAAGCTTCTATTTAAAGTTCATATAAATATATATAACAAAAAAATACAAAAGCGATATTTTCCCCTGCATAACTCTTAACATACATAAAAAAATCTCCCAGGAATTAATATTAGTTGACCAGAGAGACTTTTTTACACTTCAATTTGGAAAAGATCTCTCTATTGTGTCTTTCGAATATATATATATATATATATATATATATATATATAATATATTTGTACATACATACTGTGGTATATCCTTATTTAAATGCACAAATGCACACAAATACACACAATATTATTATGGCGAAACTAATTGTTGTTGTTGTTGTTGTTGTTGTTTGATATGACCCCTGGCTGGAAGTTCCTGGCCAGGTCAATTTAGACTACGGGCTCCGGTTTTAAATAGCACCACTAGGGTCGGAGTCCGTCTTAGCTAGTTGCCATCCCAATTTTGACCGAGCACATCTGCGGGGATCGTACCCTTTCCCACCCTCACTGACTTTCATAGAGGGACTAAACTAATGGAAAATGCATAATTGGAAAACACAGTTTTTTCAAAGAAAGTATAATAAATAAATGTGGAAACAAGTTTCGGACGAGGTGTTTCGTAGTAATTTTTTTTTACGAAACTAATGGAAAACGCATAAAAGGAAAACACAGCTTTTAAAAAAAAAGTATTAAAAAGCAAGAGTGGAAACAAGTTTCGGAAAAATTAACATAGTTTATCACACTAATTTTATTGACGAAACTAATGGAAAACGCATAAAAGGAAAACACAGCTTTTTAAAAAAAAGTATTAAAAAGCAAGAGTGGAAACAAGTTTCGGACAAATTAACATAGTTTATCACACTAATTTTATTGACGAAACTAATGGTAAACGCATAAAAGGAAAACACAGCTTTTTAAAAAAAAGTATTAAAAAGCAAGAGTGGAAACAAGTTTCGGAAAAATTAACATAGTTTATCACACTAATTTTATTGACGAAACTAATGGTATAGTTTTTCGTAGTAACTGTTTTAACGAATCTAATGGAAAACGCATAATAGGAAAACACAGCATTTTAAAAAATATATAAAAAGGAAAAGTGGAAACAAGTTTCGGACAAATTAATATAGCATTTCAGATCGAGAAACATTGCGTGTAAATTTAATATAGAAAAGAATTAATTAATTAAGTAACCATCCCACTTAATATTCCTCGCCGAGCGATGGCTGAAGACTGGTCAATGCAAAACTAGTTGTCACTCTTGTTTTTTATTGTGTAATTTAATAAGCTTCGTGTCCCGTTCCTGATATACAAAAAATTGAATGACAAAATTGCAAATTGTTATAAAGTGTGAAGTTATAAAAATGCGTAAATCCAAATTTTAATTACTTTTATTGGTTTATATTTTAAAAGCATAACATAGATTCAAAGCCAAATCAATATTGCAATATATATATAACATAATTTGTTATTTCATTTGCATACATTATGAAAAATTATTTCAAGACTGCAGTTAATTCAAAGTTTATAATTTTCAGAGATATTGATATATTCATGAAAATAACATTACTTGATCAAGTAATTCTTGATGAATTAAACTTATTTCTATAAATATTAAATACATGCAAAATTTGACACTCTTTAATGTTTACACTTTGAAAAAAAATGCAATACTATCAAAGAATAGCAGAGACATGTCGTGGTGATTGGGTGGATAGAATATGTGTTCGGAATATTGGACATAATGCATTCTATTCGTACACTGGTAATTACATGTTTATAATGGAAGCAAGTAAAGGAATAATTTCATGTATAAGGAAATTTATATATATCATTCGACGTAATAACAACTTTATAAACAGAATTTAAAAAAAAATTAAGATTATCACAATTGATAAAAACATTTCGTGTTGCTTTGAAAGTGATGCCTAGAATTTTTCTTTGGAAAAGAAAAGGTTTTAAATCAAGAACTTGTATTCTTCAACAATTAGCGAGAAATTGTTCCCGCCACTATTAGAAGTCTATGCAAAATATTGTTTAATTTTAAATTAAGAGGAATGTTTTTGCTGAATATAGAGGTTGCAGATTCCGTAAATTATTATTGTAGAAAGTCAGAAGTTATCCCATAATATCTAAAACACAAACATACTTCAAAATGTTTTAAATAAAATGTAAATATTGAAAATTGTGAAATGCAAATGTGCTATATGAAATACTTTACGTAAATTTTAAACCTAATTCTGAATTTTATTAAAATATCTTTTAAAAATGTTTATTATAATATTTGAAGCACATCAAATTTTTAAAATAATTATAAAATTAAAGAAATAAATTTTCGAATGTTATTCATGGATATGTTATTTTTATAATAGTTGTAATTATAAAGAAATTTTACATTTCACATTTCAAATTTTTAATATTCATAACTATTTATTGTATGAAAAATTTAAATTAAAGAAAATGAAACCACATTAAAAACTGATTAATTTGGAAGCATAAACACAGGGACCATGCTAATCGAATTTCTATAAAAAATATAAAGTTTTTTTATCCAAACCTTTTAGATATATAACTTATTGTTATGAAATAAAAATTGAAAATTTGAGAAGATGGATCAAAATTTTTTTCATGTTTATAAGCCTTCTTCTAAGATCCTCTCAACGAAAAATTTATATTTTAAATTATTTGCAAACCTTCTACAGTATTATGCAAATAAAACTTTTTTAATAGTATGTTAATATATGTTAATTCAACCTGCATTTATAAATATTCATAAATTAAAGTAAATTAAATTATCCAATAATGAGTTGTTTTCTTAATGGCTGTAATAATTAACAAGTATTATTTATCCTTATTTTATCTCTTATTGATATCTATTCTTTTAATTATATCTTTCATTTATTCTAATTCTTTACTTACATCCGCTTGTTGAATTAAAATGTTAAATTAAATTAAACTAGTGAATTAAAGTAATTTATAATTTATCAATATCATGCTAACTGAATATCAATAAAAACACTTTTTCCTCAATAAGATTTTGAAGATTTATCTGATTCCAATAGATAATAAATAAAAAAAAATTGAAAATTTTGAAAAATATTTCTAAAATTGTCTTTTAAGACCACTTCAAAATAATTTCCAGTTTTAAGTATATTCTTAAACTTTTTTAAAGTTTTGACATTAAAAAAACCTTCACTTACCGGATAACCGAGGCTTAATTCACCAAGAGACAAACGACTTATGATTTTTCAACTTCACTTTGCAGGATAAAAAAATTTCACTGTGGTAAGTACGTAAAGAGCTAAACTGTGTCTGGAACCCCCCGAGAGATAAAACGCCAATCTATCCGTTCACATGTTGCGTTCTCAAAGTCTGGACGATATCTGGAGAAGCCTTTACTCGGGATGCTAAGAGGATGGATGGGAAGCCTTAGATCATCTCCATGGCAACCAGAAGGGATGCCACTCCAGGTTGCGCACACGCCCCAAAAGTTCAAAAATGGTTTTTCATGTTTCTGTTTATCGCTCGCTTTTGAAAAGAGTTAATTTCGGGACACATTTTGGTAATGAGACACACGAGTTGAGGGAAGAATTGATTTGATTGTACTGAATAGTATTATCCGGATGCAAGGTTATGCACGTGGATATTTGGTTTGAACTCCTAGAGAAATAAATTTTTGAGGCAAGAGACTCCGCAGAGGAAGGCAAACAAAGTCACTGATTTAGTATGGGGGAGATTTGAGATATAGGGAACAAAAAGGAGCGTTTATGCAAGGAATAATTAATAACTATTGTTGGATAGGATGGGGTTAAAATGCAAGCGGTAAAGATAAAATTGTTAAAATATGTTGCTTAAAATTAGTGTTTTAGTTATAACAGGGAAATAATGTTGCACAGAAATGTCATTCCATGTAATTAACTAAATAAATTTATGCTTCCATATTTCCGTTTTAAGGAAAAAGGAAACTTTCAAAATTATTGCTTTGTGGGAGGGGGATGAAGGAAGATACCTCCCCTTATATGACCCAACTAGCTGAAAACCCGCGCTTCGCTACGGAGTACATTCAAATTAAATACAACGGTCAATGTATGCAATTAATGCCAAAATATATATATATATATATATATATATATATATATATATATATATATATATATATATATATATATATATATATATATATATTTATAAAAAAATCGTAAGGGATATTTATTTTTTTGGGATAATATCCAATCGTCTGCTGCATTAGAAAGAAAAAGAATATCATTTTTGTCTATTTAGTTGTTATGCACGTGACGATAAATTTATTTAAAGTACCAGAAAAAGAAATCACGTGATCAACATTTAATAAATGAAATTCTAGAAATTAATCTTTAAAAATTCACCAAAAATCAGAAAATCAAGGTAAAGGTTCGAAAAAGATTTCATTTTGAAGGAACTTTTATGATCTTTCTCGTGATATAAATTTTATAATCCGCAATGTATTATTTTAAATGCAAACGTAAAAAAGTTTAAAAAACAGCTTAAAAATTTAATTTTAAAAAATCTAAGAAGAATTTTAGAAAAATCTTTCTTAGTGCACCCCTACACTATTAGAAGAATCGCCATGCAAAATTTCAGCCCTTTAGGTCCAGCGGTTTGGTCTGTGCGTTGTATGTCAGTCAGTCAGTGAATGAATGAATGAATGAATGAATGAGTCAGTTACGGAACTGTTTTATATATATAGATAATCAGAAGGTTATTCAGACATCAATAACATTTATTAGCATTAGCAAAAACAAGTAACAATAAAATATGTCAGTATGCAATACGCATTTCGAATATGTACTCGTGTTAAACAAAACTAAGTGGTAGACGACAAACTACGATGAAAGTAAAGACCTTCATGTGCAAGGCAAATGCTGTTTACAGTTTTGCATAAGGTGGCTAGTTGTTGCTGTCGACAATGCTGTCGGTACTTAGACGAGGTCCGACAGTTTTAAAAATTTTGTCGAATCTTTTGAAACTTGGTATTGTTATAAGTAAAAATTTAAAATAATTTACGCATTTCGAATATGTACTTGTGTTAAACAAAGCTAAGAAGTAGTCGACAAATTACGATGAAAGTAAATGCTATTATGTACAAGGCAAATGGTGTTTACAGTTTTAAAAATTTTGTCAATTTTGTTTTAAACTTGGTACTGTTAAAGGAAAAATTTTAAATAATTTACAAATATTCGGTGTTTGAACATCCAAATATTTTCAGCTACTAAAATGTTATTGTTTTAAAATAAATTGTATTCCCTGAGTATTTCAAGGTATTTTCATACTTTCTGACTATACTGAATTTATAAAAGATTTTTTTTTCATTAAGAATACCAATAGCCATTAAACACAAGTTACTACTTGTGTTAAATTGTAAATTGTAATCGTAGGCGGCACGAGTGGTCGAAACTCAATAAAAAGAGTTCATAAATTTAACACATATTTATCACGCCATTCTGCTAGAAAGTGACTTTCGTTGATACTCCACGGGGTCCCAAGGCCTATCTGCATTCAGAGATTTTGCGAGAGAGATTTGAGGTCTTTCCAGCGAAGATTCCCCAGTCAATCTAAAGAGTGTAAATGTTGAAAGGTAATTATACGTCACATGACACCTCGACACTTTAAAAGAGAACCCTTCCTTGTGCTCAGGTTTTTTACTATCTCAGCAGTTTCGTCGCTCGGGATTCCTTATGGTTACAATACAGAAGTCCGAAATCTATTACCTGGCAATTTCTCACGGTCATGTTCAGCTGTTTAGCTCGGTGCGCGCCTGAGGGTAGATATACAAATTACGGATAGTTTAACAGGAGTTAGTAAAATTAGAAATAAATCACTCAAATTAAGTTAGGAAGTGGGTTTTATAACGTTACGGACTGAGGAGTATTTTTTGGCATAACATAAATATATACACTGAAGAGCCAAAAAAAACTGGGACGGCCGTGAGTATACAAGTAACGGAGATATGCAACAAATCAGCGTAACGTGATGCGGTCGGCAGCGCTTATATAAGACAACAGGTGTCTGGCGAAGCTCGCTTCCTGCTGCTACAATGGCAGGTTATCACGATTTATGCGAATTTTAACGTTGTGTTATAGTCGGCGCGCGAGAGATGGGACTTACCATCTCCGAGGTAGCGATACAATATGGACTTTCGCGCACGACCATTTCAGGGGTGTACCGTAAATATCAGGTATCCGGTAAAACATCAAATTTTCGACATCGGTACGGACGGAAAAATACCTTTAAAGACCTGGACCGTCGACGACTGACGAGAATCCTTAAACAAGATAGGCGTGCAAGACTTCCTCAAATTGCTGCAGATTTCAATGCTGGGGCATCAACAAGTGTCGGTGTGTGAACTGTTCAACTGGCCGTCATTGAGATGGGCTTTCGGAGCTTCAGGCCCATTCGTGTACCGTTGTTGACTGCACGGCACAAAGATTTACGCCTTGCCTGGGCCCGCCAACACCTCCACTGGACTGTTTATGACTGGAAACACGTTGCCTGGTCTGGCGAGTCTCGTTTCTAATTGTACCGGGCGAATAGACGTGTAAGGGTAGGGAGACAACCTTATGAATCCATGGACCGTACATGTCAACCAGGGACTGTTCGAGCTGGTGGAGCCTCTGTGATGGCATGGGTCGTGTGCAGTTGGCATGATTTGGGACCCTTGATACGTCTGGAGACGACTCTGATAGGTGAGGGGTACATAGGCATCATGTTCGATCATCTACACCCATTCATGTTCATTGTGCATTACGACGGACTTGGACAATTCCAGCAGAATTATGCGACACCACATACGTCGAGAGTTCCTACCGAGTGGCTCCAGGATTACTCTTTTTATTAGAAATTTCCATTGTCCACCTAAATCCCCAGAAATTAACATTGCTGAGCATATCTGGGATGCCTTTCAACGTGCTGTTCAGAACAGATCTCCCCTCGCACGCCTATGGATTTGTGGACTGCCCTGTAGGATTCATGGTGTGAATTGCCTCCAGGATATCTTTCGACATTAGTCGGGTCCATGCCATGTCGTGTTCCGACACTTCTGCATGATCGTGGTGGCCCTACACGATATTAGGCAGGTGTACCAGTTTTTTTTTTTTTTGGCTCTTCAGTGTATATGTGTGTGTGCTGTATATAAGGATCAGTTTGGAACAAATATGATAATTTTAATGATGCATTTCTAACATGAAAAATGAATGAGAATTTCAAAGTCGATAGATTTACTACAAAACATATGAGTTTATGAATGTAAATCTTAAATATGTAATCTATCAATTCAAATATATGAACCACATAAGTTGTCATAATGCAAATTTCTATAAGTAACTTTGCTTATAAGTTCTGTGCACATATAATTATTTATGCTATTTGAAAACCTTCTGTACCTTTAAGCAATTTAAATTATATCTCAATAGAACAACTAAAATTTATTACCTTTTCACTTGAACGTACTACTAAAAGGTAGCTTTGATATTTTTCATGAAATTCACAATACCGCTCACCCGATTTCACACCTACGAAATAATCTTATATTAAATCAAAAACCCTCGGTGGATGCACTAAGTTCTCCTTTCTATTTCTATATTATTACCTACCGAAATTTAGCCTCGACCCAATTACCCGTTGTTCCGTCGAATTTAAATTACTCGTTGGCACCGTCCGGCTTAATTAGCTTCCTCAACCGAAAGGGCTTGGCTGATCGACGAAAGGAGTAATCTGTTTGACATACTGCTTCCTCCAAAAAATATCCCAAGCTTATTTTCTAAGTTTCATATCAACAATAGCTCTTTCTACCATGCAGAGATAGAGCTGCTGATGGTTCACGAAATCAAAGTTTCGAAAAGTGGCAAATGATAAGAAAACTTTTTAAAAAAATACTTAAAATGTTGTCAGTAAAAATAATTATGTATCACCTACATTGTGGTATTACTTAATGCCTATTGCCAATATAAAAAATACAATAATCTGATATGGTTTATTTTAATTATCAATGAATTAATTTTTATTCAGTTGAAACTACAGGATTCTTGATACAATTTTTATTATCATTTATCTAAAAAATTTCGGTACATAAATCTTTTCAATTCTATTTATTTTCAAAAATATCAGGAACATTGAGGCTAAATTTATCGTAGAAACATGTCATGGCCTTGCACTTTCATGAACTTCTAAAGAACCAGTAGCATGATAACAATACGAAAAGTATCTTGATATATATTTTCAAAAGATACGTAAAATTTAGCGGATACCCATTCTGCCTTATTCAGACAGATACACAGCAGAAAACAAGATTGTTATGAAACAAACTCTACTGAAAAAAATTTCATGGAAGACCGATTACAGTCGTACAACGAAATTTTCCGGGATGCCTGTATAGCACAAGCAATGATTTCTAGAAAGGTTGTTTGAAAATTAGTTTTTGGTGATATCTATTATATCGCGATACTTTTGGGTTTAACAGTACTTTGCACCTTATGTGAGTCTTGAAATAATGTTAACACAAATTTAAACAACATTGTTCGGTCGCATTTCTAGAATAACTACAAATATTTTTTTTTAAACAATTGATATCTGAGAGCACTCTCTCCATGGAATAATGTCAAAAATGTATATTTCTCTAAATTTACAACTAGTGGCTAACTGACACTGACAAGCGCCAAAAGAAAGCACTAAGAATTTTCCATAATATGTGGTGAAAAATTTAGGTATTTTAAAATATGATGGAAAAAAGCCTAACGGCAAATAAGTATGGAATACACCCTATCATCAATGGCCACTTATGGAAAGATAAAAATATACCCTACATATCACGGGAGATGTTTACCACTTATGTTGTGGGCTGATTTGACAGTGATTTGTTGATCACTAGTAAAGATTCAGAGAAATCCGTTTTTGGATATTTTCACCGTAGACTTGAAACAACCAATTATGTTGCTAATATTATTCGCAATTGATCTTCAGACCGTATATGCAAATGCCGCTGGTATGCATGTAAACGTGTTCGTAAAATTTTACAATACATGTACCGTAAACTCACTCTTAAGTTTTAAAGAAACTTTTTTTTAAGGGGACAGGGACCTTTTCGACAAATGGAAAAGCCGAAATTTTTGCTATTGTTTATGTAGCCATAACTTTTTTAGTTACTTAAATATTATAATAATTTTTTAACCACAGATAAATGCTGTAATTGTGAGCATTTTGGTGTAAAATTTACATATATTAGTTTATAATGATATTTTATATAACAATGCAAAAAAACATACTTTTTTTACCATGAAAAATTATAGTGTCTTTTCAGGTACATTTTACTAAAAAACTAAATAAGATCTTACCTTCAAAATTTGCATGGACCTTATATATACTGTGTTTAACACTGTGAATACAATATATTTTTCATAAAGGCATACATATATATTTTAAAAAATTATAAAATTTATATAGCAAAAAATGCTTTTTTTTAAATATTTCATTTCATATTAAAAACATTTTACAACTTTTATATAAAAAATTTTCAATTCAGTAGATGTAAAACTACTATTTTAATGATACAGTGAAGTTTCACATGTATAGCTGCAATAGTATTTTCAAAAAGTGTACCAAAAGATGAAAAAATATCATTTTGAGAAAACTTAAAAAAACACTTTACATACCCAATTTTTATAAATTTTAATATTTTTAAAACATTCCAGGCATGTAATCTTGTTGTTTTTGTATTTCTTTATTATCTGCCTGTTTTTTAATAATTTTTTTATGTTTCCTGGCTTCTTTTGTGTGCGTTTGCACTTTGATCTCAGCTTCGCAAATTCTAGTTTTGTCAATTTTGCGAAGTGAAGCTCTCATATTTGAGCCAGGATTAATATTCATTGCTTCAAACACTTTTGTTCGGCTGTACATACCATCATTGAAGCATATTACGGCATCCATAACACCAATTTTTAGTGTATTAATGCCTACAAACTTTGTTTTTGGAACCCTTTCCCAGATACAGCTGTTAAAACTCTCATTTGGGTTCTGTGTACAGCCATGCAAACACTTTTCTAGAAGCTTCTTATCAGCAAGGCTTCTAAAAACTGGCTTTATGGCAGTTAAAACTGCTTCGGGCAATGAGTTTTTATGTACATACTTCTCACCAGTTTCTTTAGCTCGATTGAAGCCACACCAGCTGTCACGTCCTACAGGACACAGGCCATGTTGTGGATTGTCATCTTTTGACAATTTATGAAAATAAATACTCCATATGGATTTAGCCATATCATCAACTGTCTTGTTAGTATTACGTCTTATGGCTAAACCATAATAATTTTGCAGTTTATTTATTTCATTGTCAGTCAGTCGTCCACGACCAGAAATAATTTTCCCATCAGCAAGTTTATTATTTTTTAGATTTTTTCGTAAAGACCTAAGTCGACCCCCCATCCTTTTTTGGATGTGGCCAATACATTCCAGCTTTTCGACTTCAATATCATTGCCATACACTTTGGCCTCTGTAACAGATAAAAATCCTTTAGAGTCTCCATCGCCCAGGTATTTCACATAGCGTACATTGCGTGTGACCTCTGAGCGACGGAAAATGCTGAGAACGCCAGCGGCTTCCATTCCGCCACTATATCCTTGAAAATTTTTTTCACACTCGTGAGGGATTTCCTTTTTGGATTTACACAAAAAACAATATTTAGTTAGGCACTCTATATCCAAAACTTTTCCATTTTCAAGGGAAGTGGCACACACAACTCCATTCAATGATGTATGCCCCCTTTTCTGCCACGTCCAGTCGAAAGCAGTAACTATGTCTGTATCACCATCCTGTGATTCTACAGTTTCATTTACTGCATTGATCATTGATTTGGAACTAACATTATATAAGGCATTCATCAATTTTTCCTTATACCGTTCAAACTTTGCAGGAGGAGGAGGTAAATTCATCATTCCACAGAATATATCTGCAGCTTTTTTGCCTTTACCAAGGCATCTCATTGAGTACACTAATCGCATATTGATATCATAAACTTTGGAAGCATATGATGTCATAGAGGATGTGGAATGTCTACAGTTTATGCAGAACAACACTAAACTTGTAGCCAGGCCTTTGCGACTGCCAACATCTTCATACACATCGAAACTGTTTTCAGAACCACAATTTTTACACAGTACAACTGTATTTATTAAAGTTTTTAGAATGTCTATGTTAACAATAATATTAAAGTTTCCTTTAACAGAAGCATTCTCATCGATTTCAGAAACATGTATTTTTTTACCTGACGCACTGTCGTTCATTTGATCGTAATTCGTTTCACTTGTTACAGTTCTTTTTACACCTCCATAATACTTTCTTTTACCGAATTTTTTTATTCGAGGCATAGCAAAAGGAAGTAAACTTGGATAAATATTAAACAAAATAAGGTATAAAATAATATAAAAAAATTATAGCAGGAAAATGCGATGAAAGCAGCGAACACGATGAAAGCAAGCGAAGTAAAACGCACAAGGCAAGAGTAAACAACACGATTTGAAGGTCAGAAAAAAACACACAGCTTGGAATACATCTGCGATAAGAAGTGCGCCGTTAATAATCATTGAGTTTGCAGTTAAAATGACGATAGTAATGAAAGTGTTTGAAAGAACAGGGAATCAAAACAAGCAACTGTCCCTTTAAATGGGCGTGGCAATCTTTGTTTACAAGTTTAATTTTAAAATTTTCCCTGTTCTAGAGACGGAAACAGTACAAATTATATATTTTTCGAATCAGGGAAATGTCCCCAATTTTTTAAGTACCAAACTGAAAATTCGAATTTTTGAAAGATTTTCACGTCCCTGTCCCCTTAAGAAACTTTGAATTGCTTCACCATAATTAGCGTGCATCAGTATCATGATGAACCATGCCATAACACACCAAAACTGTGCAGTGAAATTATAAGTTCTGTATTGTGCACGTTAAGATGCCTGTTTGCATTTAAATCTCCTGAAGCACAAATTTTTAAAGGAGTAGTGGTTTATTGAGTAGTCTGTTTTGAAATAGATTTGAACATCATAATATGTCGACATCTTGATCAATTATGTCAGTTCATTTGGATTGTACCAAAGGAATAATTTAGCAGACTCACAACTGAGGTATATTTTTGCAGAATCACCGTTTCAAAATTACGAGGATTCAAGCCCAGCGAATGGTATCTTCACGTTACAAATAGTATCAACAACAATTATGACTGCACTATTCTGCCGATTTCATAAATTAGTCGCTGGTTCTAAGTGACCGGTTATACACCAAAGGTAAAGACTTGCTTCAGCTCTAATTTTACCATAGTTCTAATCGCGGATGGATTCGGTTCTCGTTTATTATCCTAAAGCTGTAACTGAATTTTTTTTATATCTGAGTTAACCGATAAATTTTCTTTTCACGCATCAAATTCTTTCTAAATATATTCATAATAAGAAATAGCAACTGAAAGTGACTTTTCTTATGCACAATACTTTGGTGCTGAATTAAAACAGACAGTATTAAAATCTATACAAAATAATTAAAAATTAAGTGACAACAATTTAATGGCTATAAATGTCAAACACATTTATCGAAAATTTTGCGGTCTGCTCCAATTATTTGAACATTTTCTCATACTTTCAGATTGCACTGACTTTGGAATCTCCCTCAAAGCTATCACCTCTTCAATCAAGACGATGTTTACAAATTTGTCCTAACTAACTGGAACGAAGTTCCGCGGGAAACAGTGGCTCGATGTTTATGACATGATATTTACTGTTTTCACTGCGTTGAATCGATAAAAAATTCGGTTTTCCGTAAACATATTTTGGTCTTCAGTTTGGGTAAATTAATCACATAAAGGGTAATACAAGCGCTGATAATTGGGTCTGCAATCAACTGTTTCAAAAATGAAGTATTACATCTCCTCTTTCATTGCGGTTGACAATGATAGACAGTGAAATTTTCAACTATTAGATAAAGGGCAATTGTTTTAATTATGCTATTGCTAATGTATTTATTGAACAACATTAACTGTTATAATTATCAAATGCTTTTTCATACATATCATAAAGTTACTTGAAACATTTAAAAATGTCTCAGCTGAAGCCGTACATTCCCTAAAAGTTATATATATATATATATATATATATATATATATATATATATATATATATATATATATATATATATATATATATATATATATATATATAATATATATATATATATATAATATATATGTATATATATATATATATATATATATATATATATATATATATATATATATATATATATATATATATATATATATATATATATAATCCTATCCTGTTTTCTCATTGGCTCGTTTTATTATTTTCCCTATGCAAGTAATGACGACGCGTGTAACTCCAGACATGGAAACATCCTATTGGGTAAAATGCAAAAAAAATAAATAAATAAAAACCCATAAAATCAAGACTAACATTCTAAGGATTTTGATGCCAATATTTTACCATTTATTTAATCGAAAATCTGTGAAAATAAACATAGACATACAGTTTTAAGCATCAACTTTATTACTTTATATTATGTGTTTAAATTTTATTTAAGCTATAACATTTAAATACTCTGTTTCAAAAGATCTCTAATATTTTTTTACTTAGGCTGGTGTACAAAAAAAGAAGTTTATTAGAAAATAAACTTACAGATTGTAAAGAGTTGCTACATTTGAACAAGCAACCCGTACAAGTGATATATTTCAGACTTCTTCATTTACAAATTTTAAGAGATATTTTCATGCGAGATGTTTATTAATTTTATGTTTTGTAAGTCAGTGAGTCAGCAGCTTAATACTTTCGTTTCTATGAAGAGAAGAACGAACTGGAACTTTTGGAAGTATAATCATTGAAACTAGAAATTGTTTGTTTTTCCCATCTTTTATGTTATGTTTAGTTTTGAAATGCTATGCATATGGGAGCTTTTGAAAATAACATATTTCTGTATTCTATGCACTTTTTCATATGCATAAAATGTATAAATCAAAGAATTGTTTAAGATTAGAACTTAGTCACTATAGACAATTACGCAGATATATTGTCTGACCATAATTAAACAAATGTTTTGTACCTGATAAGCTGTCTGTTTATGTCAAACTTTTAATTTTAATTTAAATTTCATTGGCATTCGATAGCAATCAACTTTCAACATCCTTTTACACTTTTAAAGAGCTGTTGAGATTTTTGAAAAAGAAAAGTATGGATTATAACTAACAATTGCATGATTAGCTGACAGTAAGGAAATAAATGACAAGAATTTAATGGCAAAAAAATGATACTTTAAATACGTTTTATCTTGTGATAGGCAAGTTATCGAGTAATATCTGTATCTTAACATATAAAAATGATCATTTTAGGTTAGGCCTCCTCAGGTGAAGCCATGATGTTACAGATGACCCCTTATAATGGATATATAAAGTAATTTTTTATAAAGTAATCCTTTCTTAGGTCGGCATTACACTATAAAAGTTCTTTGACAAAGATCTTTTATAATACTTATTTCTATCTTTGAATAAATGTCATACATGAAAGAAATGCTATGACCTCAAAATATTCCTATTACACTACGTAAAAGATTTTATAGAAGTTTATTGTGATTATAGCTATGGATGGAATAGTTCTAGCTGTTGTTGCTGTAGGTAGAATCGTTTCGACAGCCTTCATAGTGGCTTTAATAGCCAAGAAAACAAAAAGAAACGTTTGTGCGCTAAGCCGTGGATTGCTCGGCGTTAGTTGAAGGGTGTCAATCAAAATTTGCTCCAAGAACTGGCAGTGGAGGATCAAAGAAGTTTCATCAAATTTTTGGGGATGGATGAAGAAGCCTTTAAATTCTTAGCCCTGTAGGTGGTACCTTTTATATCACGGGAAACGACACATTTACGAAACCCAATCAGCATTGAGGAATGGTTTATGGTTACTCTATGATTTTTAGCCACTGGAGAGACCTACACGAGCCAACCTGTCAAGCCATTTATGAAGCCCTAAGGAGGGTTTTTTGAAAGTAAGTATCTATTTATGAATATAATGATTTGACTGTTTATATTTTGATTCCTTTTTATAACAAGTAGATAAATTTATCAACTAACTTGCGGATGTTTCAAGTTGGTTCGTTTTCTTGTAGAACATCCGAAATTGTTTTATAAGTTTCAAGACGTTTGTTTCGGTTTTTTATAATCAATATTTCGAACGTCATATAAGAAATTATACCGTTCGTATTCCAATATTAAGAGCTTCGTCGCCTCCAGAGACCACCTGTTGTGAGCCATGATTAACAACTAACCAACCCAAGAAATCTTTTATAAAATATAGGACGAAGAATCTCACTATGATAAAAGAACTTTTACAAAAGTTTTGTTTTATCAAAGTTGAGCTGTTACACTGTCATATTTCTCGTCCAACTTGTTTTACAAAAGATCTTTGTCAAAGAACTTTTATAGCGTAATGCCGGCCATGTCGGGATGTGACCAAAGAAGCCAATCATCGACTTCCTAAAAGTATGCACTTTTCAGAAAATTAGGAAACTAATTTTTAGATAATTTATAAATATGAACACCATGGCTATCTAGTTGCAAGGTAAATGATAATAGAGCCCTGCAAGGAATAGCACGATACTTAAAAAGTTTCTTTTCGCAATAAGCACGTTGACAAGTTATTTCACAAATTTTAACATATTAAACATTTCAAACTGAAAGTACCGTTTTGAGATTTTTGAAAAAAAAAACAGTCAAGATGGGGGCAATACAAACATTCATATGATATTTTTTTCTTTTTCTTTCAATGCAGCAGATCTATTGTCTTTCGACATGCACCCATTTAATACCGCGAAAGTTTTTGTTCCTTATAGTGGCTTACAGATTTAACATGTCCATTCCCGGAGTAGACACGAGTGCATTTATTGGCGCTTGTTGGGGTTCTATCCGAGTAACCTCAGTACCGAACCATGAAGTGCTAACCACTAGGTTGCCCCAGGTCCTACTAGCTGGCCATAAGAAACGAAATAATGGAGTGTTGAAGAAAAATTTGGTGAATCCACAATTATGTTTAGCCTCGTGATAGGTAATTTATCAAGTTATATCAGAAATGAGACCTTAAATAAGTTTGACAGATTAATGTCGTTTCTGGGAGTAAGGCATCTTCTGCTGAATTTAGAAGTCTTGAACGCAATTTTATTAAGGAACAAGATGCCTTATTTTGCATAGGTGACCCTTATTATTACGGACTGTTTTTAATTTTATCGGCTTTTAGTTTTCCTGCGCTATTTTATCATAGTCTTCCTTGTTAAGAGGGCACTGGATCTTGAAGCTTGACGAAATTACTTTAAATATCGTCTAATTCTGACCACAAAAACTCAAATAATAGTAGGAAAAGAAATTTTCTTTCTTTATACTTATAAAGTACATATCTTTAAATATGTCATATACAATAATGGAAATTATAAATCTTTAAATTATTTTCAAATTATCAGTTTAGAATTTTGTATGATTAAATGCTAATTTTGAGGGTGTGCAGCATTCAAACTATCAAGAGGAAACTGATAAAATTACACTCATATATATATGGTACTCTACATTTTAAAACCAGAAAAATGTGCAATTCTGGAATACTTTTTTTATTATGTGGGAAAATTATGCAAATAATTGTGATAATTTTTGAAGTTTTCTGATTTTATGCTCAATTTTTAGTTTTAATAATATTTATTACAATTTATTTGGTTTTACATTACAGGTAAATATACTACAAGTGTATTCTGATCATCCATTAATTATTTTCTCTATGCATCTACGTCAATTTTATGATGCGCACAGCACATTATGATTTTTAATCACCAGTTAATCATATAAAATTCTAAACTGATAATTTGAAAATTATTTATAGATTAATAATTTCCATTTTTATATATGACATACTTAAAGGTATGTACTTTATATGTGTAAAAAAAGAAAATTTCTTTTTCTAATATTATTTGAGTTTTTGTGGTTAGAATTAGACCATATGTATAGTAATTTCGTCGAAACTTCAAGGTCCTGTGCCCCTTTAAGTGAGCACCTTCGAGAATATTTCAAAAATGGACTTAAGTAACATAAAAACGGGAACATCCCCAATGCTAATCTGTAAAACAAGTAAATAAATAATCTAATACATTATCTTGCAGGAATAAACAAATAAGAGACGATTAACTTTGTTTCAGGCCCGAAATAAGTTTCCACGATGTCACAGCTGCCAGGAAGTCAGAAACAATATGAATTAATTAAATCTTTTCGCAATTTGAGCTTAACCTTTTCTGTCAGTACAAAGACTATGCAGTACTGTTCTGCATGCCACGTTCTAAAAATTAGTGACTTCCTTTATTGTTTAAAAAAATCAGTATTTCTGATTTTTTTCATGAGCTCTAAATAAGGTCGTATATTTCAAATAGCTACAGTGATACGAATGCTAAAATTGCAGCGATGCCAAACGAAGTACAGAAACTGTTAGGTTATTAGAAAAGGCTAGCAGAGTGGTTACATCAAGCTTTATTTACAACAGAAACAATAAGCATTAACTTTTAGCTTACGGGGCCCATTTTTCCGATTCCCTCTTTAGAATTTCATACTCCTTTTTAGGAAGTGTTATTAAGGGGCTATATATATATATATATATATATATATATATATATATATATATTGTTCCGTTTTCCTGGATTCGATAGGATTGAATAAAAATCTCTTCAGAAAGTTCCCACATAATAAAATTTATTATTCTGATATTCTTCAGACGCATACACAAATTCAACACAAAATACGTAACAATTGTCTTCTATACAGCAGAAAACTCAATAAAAACACAAGTCAGGATGACAGAGTCTTCGATACAATGCACGCCTAACGCACTTTCAATACATTCAATTCTCAGCAGAACAAAACACTGAGTTCCAATGCCAATGTCAAATGTATTTATAGACTTCCAAAGCGCCCTCTATCGGCCGGCCAGCTAGAAAGTCCCAGAACCTCCTGAAAAGGTCCAGAAGGTTGGCGACCATCTGGCGCCATATCGCCAAATTTGGAGACCAAAATAAGTCGCCAAATCCATCGCTAATTTGGCGATCTCAAATTTGGCAAGATTTCCATAGACTCGCAAAATTCGTAACAATATATATATATTCATTCTTGGGGCCCGTATTCTTGGGATACATGCTATCCCACCCCGTAAGGAAAAGGTTAAGTAAAAGATTTAAAACGAGGAGCGCCTACAGGGTTGTCCCCTCTTGTAAACACATCCGCACGCCAGAGAAATAAGAGGCGAAGTGCAGAAAAAAGTACTCCAAACTTGGCGACGGCTGATCTCTATTGCAACCTTTGGCGAGAAACGGGGAATGAGCATTGAATATCCCAACAGAAACTTTTTATAGAGTAAACATAAGCGGAAATTTTACTTTCCATTATGTTCACAATGTGTGACGCTGGACGTTTGGCATTCCATATATTATATACACGAGATATAGTTGTAAAAGAGGAAGGGAAAAAGTCAAATAAAAGTTAAAGTGAACCGTCGTCATACGCAACTTTTGAATTGCTTTCCGAAGATCAGAATAATCCAATACAATCCGTTATAATCAAAATTGTATAACATTATGATATTCAGGATGTTCGATACTGGACCTTTGACATTCCATATCTATAAACGCGAGATATAATTGTCCAGGAGGAATGAAAAAGTCAAGCAAAAGTTAAAGTGAACCGCCATTATAGGCAACTTTTTAATTGTTTTCCAAAGGTCAGAATAATCCAATGCAATCTATTATAATCAAAATTTTATAATTTATGATGTTCAGGATGTGCGATACTGGACCTTTGGTATCCCCTATACTATAAACACGAGATATAGTTTTCCAGCAGCAATGAAAGAAGTCAAATAAAATGTAAAGTGAACTTACATTATATGCATCTTTTGAATTGCTTTCCAAAGGTCAGAATAATCCAATACAATCTGTTATAATCAAAATTATATAATATTATGATGAGAATCATCGAACTAGTGACCTGAAAGTCACTGGTTCGATGCTTGTCACTGACAAAATCCACTGCCGTGTGCAGTAATGGGCACGTAAAGTCCGCCGTGGCTGCAATGTCCTCAACGTTCTCAATATTACTTCTGGAGGTACGGGGTCAAGTGTTCTGGTCTCTTGACTCGGTTCAAAACAACGGGACTGGTCCTTTGGCCAAGTCGGACTCCGACCCTTGTGATGCCAGTCGAAACAGGAGGCGCACCTTCATCGCCCGTAGACTTGATATGATGTTGCTGTCGGTCAAGTGGCATAAGCAACAACAACAACAACAACATCCTTAACTTAAAAAACCAATTCGTCTAAACCGGGAATCAAAACTAGGACTCAAATATTCTGGCAAGATTTGCTAACCCGATTGCAAATATACCAGGCTGCGATCTTTTAAATTGACCTCACAGAAATCGCCAGTCTCACAGAGAGTCCCACAGAAATTACCTGTCTTTACAATATACCTCCTGCTGGAAATAAAATGTTTCACCGGAAGTAATCCTGGCTCATCTGGAAAAGCGGGAAGAGAAAATGGCAGTAAAAATCACTTCATGAATAACACAAAAGCACGTGGAAAATTTCAAAGTCACTGACCTTCCCTTCCGCTCCATTACAAATATTTCGGGCGCTCGTTGCACTTGATAAGCATTTAGTAAAGGTAAGAAAGGCATAAATTTCAGCCGAACGCCAATTATTTTAAATGACAGTGCATATACATAACGATGATTTCCTTCGTCATCTGAAAATAAAGAAGATCCTAAACGAAGAGTCTTATTTAATTTATTACCTTATGGTTGCGTCAATTTCTAAGTTAACAAACATAAACTCTCCATAAATAGGCACTAGTAAAAAAGAACTCTCATTGTCATTGGACTGAAAATTAATTTACAGTAGAATTTGTCAAGGTAGTTTATTCTAATGAATGCAGTTATTGAAAATTAAAATATTCTAAATATTTGCGCAGAAACTTCCGAGTTTCGGATTTGATTTGTGAGAGAAGAACAATTATTCAAACACATATTTCGAAAGAATTTATATAAAATCTATATATTTAAGTTGCTAAGCCGACTTTTTGGGCAGTCCGTGAGAGAAAACTACTGCATCAATTTGCTTCATTTTGGTTTTAAATGAAAGATTGTAATCTGTAGATTTGTCAAATTTGGTTTTTGTGACCACAATTTCTTTTAGTTAGCGATAATTTACAATTTGAAATTGATTTCTGCGCATGCTCAGTGGCATGTTGAAATCTGGCTTTAGAAACTCACTGTTTCTGCGTATGCTCAGTGACATGTTTTAATGATAAACACGCCTCTCTCTGTCATTTATATTTTTATGATAATTATGTTTGTGAAATATAAGATTAAACCTGATGGAAATTGTTTATTTCGCGCTGTTTAATTTGCGATAATTTACAATAAAAAAATTTGCTTTCTGCGCATGCTCAGTGACATTTTTAAATCTGTCATTTGTTTCTGCGCATTATTATTATTTTCAACATTTGGCAATGATGTGTTGAGAATAATTTGTGTATTAGTGCACTTATTTACTATCTAGCCGTCATGTTTTGACGGGTACCAACTAGTATTCTTTAATATTCGAAAGAATAATAATCTTCCAAACCACCATAATTCGGATCATCAAAACGCCTTCCAATTGGAAAAAGTAAACATTACATAATTTACTATTACATAATTTACAATTAAAAGCTTAATCGACTTTGGTGTAATTATTTTTTTCACATTAAAACTTTGCGCTAGGTTTTCCAATTTTTAGCTTACATTATAAAATTTCAAGCTTAGTGTAAATTATTTTGTAATTCTCAATAAATTTCTAATTTTCTATTTCGTTTCCAATTCAATTTATTTTTTAAGCTACAAAAGCGCAAAATAATATGTTTGGTCTTCTTGTTCTCCGTAATTTAGGAATCGTTCTTTTATCTTCTAAAACAATGTTCTTACTCATATGATCAACCATAGTTCATTTTGATGAATCGGAGCTTGATTCCTAATGGCTTAGTGAACTTTTACAAACGCATTCCAAGTTTACTACGTCTACCTATCAGTTTCGTTACAGTTACCAACAGCTTATATATATATACAGTGGAATCTCGATCGATCGTTCCCCGCACGATCGTTTTCCCGTATGTATCGTTTATTTCACCCTGTCCCAAATAAATTCCATAGAAAACAAGTAAAAAAGACCGCATGGATCGTTCTTCAATCCATCGTTTTCCCGCAATATTCGTTCAGAATATCGCAGCTTTGCATTAATTTATCGGGTCGATCGATTTTTCATAATAATTGAACTTGAAATATAAATGTCTGGATTGAGCTAGAATGACGCTCTAATTAAACAATGAGCAGAACATTTGAGATGCACGGTCGCGTATTTTGTTTTATCTTGTTTAACCTGGTTTTGCTTTATTGTACCACTCCCATTATTTGTTCGTCGTTGGTGATCCTTAATTCTTTAGCCCCTGGAGTACCCTATTTCCGGCAACTCATTCCAAATTCATCGACTATTCAACATTTCTGTTCTTATCAGCAATGGCTCACAGTCAGCTTTTTTGTTAGCCTTGGGATGGAGGCGCCCTGGTGTTGGGTCTAGTGTGTGAGAAGTTTCTGATTGCTGCAGTTCTACCCTGGCCGTTGAGTGTTTCACCCGGAAGCAGAACTTCCTGGTGGACTTATGTCGGACCCCATCCAGTGCAATGGAATGGTTCTAGTTACAAACGATTCCCGGCTGCCGCTTCTTTATACTCTCACACAATAACCGATACCGAAAAGAACGTAATTTGCAACACAGAAAAAATATTGTTTACTTGTGGAGAGAAAACCGCCAAAAAACAAACGACGATTAAGTACTTTTATTTGAATCAACATTCCTGTGTATCTACGTGTAATTCTTTTTTTTTTTTATTATTATTATCTTGGATTTCAGTACAACTTTGTAATTTTATCTTCAGTTACACTACGGGTATGTATGCATTTATGTATGTGAGTAAATATATTTTAGGGATATCAAACTTTAAGGTATGTTAATACTTTTTGTATGTTCCCGTATCCATCGTTTTGTTCAGTCGGTCCCTTCGAAAACGATAGATCGAGATTCCACCATATATATATATATATATATATATATATATATATATATATATATATATATATATATATATATATATATATATATATATATATGTATGTATATATATATGTATGTATATATATATATATATATATATATATATATATATATATATATATATATATATATATATATATATATACATATATATATATAGATAGATAGATAGTTAGATATATATAGAGAGTGCTGGTATAGATAGGTATAAATATATATGAATATATATGATTTTATGTATTAATAAAAACACCACAAAAAATACTTAACGATGTTTAATATAGTTATCTCGACCTTCAATTCCAGATAAACTTATTTCAAAAAAATTGTTTCAAAATTAATTTTTTGTTTTCAGATATTCTAAAATTCCTTCAATTTCCGAAATTAATTTTTTTTTTCGTGAGTATTTCAAAGATATCCTTAGCTAAACACAAAAAGAAAAAAAGGACTTGTACAGGTTACGGTAATTTTCATACAGATATTAGGCTTTAACTTTCAACTCGTATCTTCACTAATTTTATTTCAGATAACTTTCCAGCGTCTTTAACCATAACTTTTCATCATCATATCAAAATCTTGATACTGCTCGAAGAATGCAGTTATTTGTTTACTAAGCTATGAACAACATACACCAGAAAAATAATAAATATTATTTCAAAAATAAAACAGATGTTTTAGTTTCCATTATATTATTTTGTTTGTATGCTATAATAAAATTTCCTAAATCACTCTTATATTCTGGGATTTCGTACTTTGTAAGATGTAAAAATAATTGTTAAATTTTCCTTTTACACTGTAAATCTTCTCTATAAAAAGTTCCTAATTAATATATATATATATATTATAATTATAGCTATCTATCTATCTATCTATCTATCTATCTGTATATATATATATATATAAATATATATACACTGCTAGCCACCCAAGTTGCAACACCAAGAAAGACAAGAGATATCACAACAAAATTTATTTTGTAGATAACATGTTGACCAAGTATCAAATGATTAAATTTATAGACTTCTGTGAAGTGTGGTTCCTGCCAAAATCAGTAGCCAGAGTAGACGCCATTGTTGGAGATCACCGCTGCCACACGCCTCGGCATTGATTCAAAGAGACTTTGGATGAGTTCTTGGGGTACAGCAGACCAAGCAGCTTCCACATGTTGTCAAAGTTGATCTGCTGTGGCAGCTGGGGATGGAATCTGGGTCAATCGTAGAGCAACCATGGACCACATGTTTTCTATCGGTGAAAGATCCGGAGAGCGAGGCTGCCAGCGAAGCAATTCAATCTGGCGATTGACGAAGAACCGTTGGAAAATGCGTGACACGTGTGGTCGCGCATTATCCTGTTGAAATATGGCTGTGGGCAAGCCCTGAAGGTAATGACAACTGGCTCCAACACCTCGGAGATGTAGCGCTGGCTGTTTAAAGTACCGGCAATGCGTACTAGAGGTGTGCGAGAGTGATATCCAATACCGCCCCATACCATAATACCCGGTGCAGGACCAGTGTGGCGGTGCATAACGCAGCTATTCAGCATCCTCTCTACACGGTGTCTCCAGACTCGAATGCGACCATCGTGGTGTTGCAGACAGAAGCGTCACTCGTCCGTAAAGACAATTTCATTCCATTCTGCTGTCCACATCCTTCTGTCATCGCACCATTGCCGGCGGAGACGTCTGTGGTTCTGCGTAAAGGGTAGACAAAGCAATGGACGTCTTGCGTATAGACCACTCTGCTGTAAACGGCGTCGAATGGTACGCGCAGACACTGGATGATGCGTTACAGACTGCATGTGCTGTGCTATAGTTCGAGATGTGACTGAGCGATCCGTCACTGCCAAGCGCACAATTTGCCTGTCATCACGTGAAGTGGTGCGCTGAGGTGGATGCGACCGAACACGCCGGTCCGTCGTACCCTCCTGCATCCAACGATCACATATCCGCATTATAGTTGTTTGGTTTCGTCCAACACGACTACCGATTTCCCTGAAAGATAATCCACAATCTCGGTAGGCCAATATCCTTCCTCTGTCGAACTCGGATACTTGATCAAAAGATTATCGCTGTTTTCGACGAGGCATAATTGATCGTTTTTTGAAAAAACCACAAGAAAAACACAATTGTCGAACTTGAAATCGTCGAAATCTCCAAGCCTTAAATAGCGCTTTGAAGTGGCGCCACAGGCTTGCGTGATGTGCGTCTGCGCTCAAATTCTAATCATTTGCATATCTCACCTCCGCTAATGAATTTTGTAAATTTCATGTTATTTGCATGTTTCCTTCAGGGTGTTGCATTTACAGTGGCCAGCAGTGTATATATATACACTGAAGTGCCACTGAATTAGGGATACCTACCTAGTAACGAGTTGGGCCTCCTCTGGCCTTGATAACGGCTGACACACGACGAGGCATAGATTCAACAATTTCTGGAAACGTTCCACGGGAATGGCTTGCCAAATATTGGCTAAAGCTGTCCATAATTCAGTAAGGTTCTTCGGTGCTGTGTGATCGCCTTTCACGCCTTGTTCCAAAACATCCCAAAGATGCTCAATAGGAGTTAAGTCTGGGCTTCTAGGTGGCCAATTCATGACAGAGAAGTGAGAGGAATGCTCATCCAACCAGCCAGTAGCCAACCGGGACTTGTGAGAGGTACAGTTGTCTTGCTGGAAAACTCCATTACCGTGCGGATAACAGAACAGCATAAACGGATGGAGGTTGATCACCCAGCAACTCTACGTACCGAATTGCATTGAGGGAGGTTGGTACACGCACCAAAGATCCCAAACTGTGCCACAAAAAAACACCCCAGACCATGATTGAGCCAACACGAAAGTCTATTACGGTTTTTTTGTTAGCACATGTTGTATTTACCACACTAGGAGCTTTAGCAAAAAAAGAAGTAATCAGACCTGGGTTACGGGCTAACGAAGTGTTCAAATCCCCAACATTGACACTCCGGGCATCGGGTGAATTTAATTCAACCGATTTGCCAGTCGCTTGATACCTTTCAGTGTACTTGTTCATGATAAATTAATGCAATCGGTTGAATTAAATTCACCCGATGCCCGGAGTGTCAATGTTGGGGATTTGAACACTTCGTTAGCCCGTAACCCAGGTTTGATTACTTCTTTTTTTGCTAAAGCTCCTAGTGTGGTAAATACAACATGTGCTAACAAAAAAACCGTAATAGACTTTCGTGTTCCTAATTTTAAATTTAATTATTACTCACATTATCGTAATATACGTACTTTCAAGTTCAAAAGATGTACAAATCCACGCTGTAAAACTTGTCCTTTTGCAAACAAAAACCAGTTGGGTACTAATACTAGTAATAAAGTGTTTTGTAAAGTATATAACTGTATCTATTGTTTAGAGTGTAAAGAGTGTAGTCAGGCCTATATAGGTCAAACATCAAATAAACGACACATCAGACTAAATTTGCATAGAAGTAACATTAATAATAAAAAAGATCCTTCTTTCGAGATGTTACACTTCAGGTCACACAGTTTTACATCAATCGAAGTTAGTATTTTGGACATAGTTCCAAAAGATAGACTTCGTTTATGGTGGGAGAGTATGCACATCTCGCAATTTAACACACTTTATCCCTTCGGCCTGAATACTTCATGTTTTGGTAAAACGAAAAACGAAAATACTTTAAACAATATAAACACTCAAGACTACATCTCAAAACAAGTAGATCCAAAATTCTCCCTAAAGCGAAGACAGCGACGCGGTAATGGTAGTAACAAACTTAACATACAAAAACATAAAAACCTTTTTTTAGAACTAAATAGGGATTTGTTGTCTGAAACTTCTGTAAAATTTAATTGGATAAAATGTAAAATATACAATATTTTGGATGTAACCATCACTTTGTCTAATGGAACACTATCTTTTTGCATATTCGATAAAAGAGATTTATACGACTTTAAAATAAACCGTCTATCCAATTGGAATACAGCCTTACATTCAAATGTAAAGCGTAATATAGTCAACAACTACATAATTCGTTGTGATAGACTGTGTGAATCTAGGATTGAGATGAATAATAGAGTTAAAAACTTCATTGAACTGGCTGTACAGGCGGAGTATCCGGCTGGCTTTCCGGTGGATATTCTGCGGCGTTATTTCGGACGCGTGGATGTCCTTGGGCACTTTGACTTGGAGGTATAGTGTTTTTTTTTTTTTCTTTTTTTGGCCTGCTGTTTTGAATTTTAAAGTTTTAATGGTATTATTTGAAATAGTTTATAAAGTGTGGTGTTTTTGATGGTAGTGTAATTTTTCATTGTAGTGTGGCTTTTTCAGTGCTTTTTCTTATATTTTTAATTACTGTTTTTAGTAAGGTAGTTTTTAGAGATCATCTGATTATGACATTATGTCACTTTATTTTATTATAGTATATAACTTCTGCTTTTATGTCTCACTTTTTCTATTTCTTGTCTTAAACCTTTTTGAAATGTTTTAAATTTTCTAATTGATGTATGACGAATGCGGGGAAAGTTTTAGCTATGTAAAAAGATCTTTTAACCAGGATAGAGGGGTCTTAATCCCCCTCATGTCTTTTTAAATACATCAATTTCCGTTTTTGTTTCAAAAATTTCCTTTTTGCTTCAAAAATTCACTATCCTTATTTAACTTATCTTGGTGTATCATTATTGTTTTAATTATATCTTATATATATATATATATATATATATATAGAGAGAGAGAGAGAGATAGATAGATAGATAAATAGATAGATAGGTATAAATATAAATGAATATATATGATTTTATGTATTGGATTTGTATATATATATATATATATATATATATATATATATATATATATATATAATACTATAATAATTTTAAAATTTATTTTTAACTATATATTAGTCTCAATAGATTTAAAACTTTTATGACTGCTTTATTGGTTGTCCCTATTGGAAAAAGTAGTATGTTTAACCATTAAAAATCTGATCATAAATGATATAATGTTACATGCGGTGCCCACATTCAACCATCTTCAAACCCCCGCAAACGTTTTATTATATTGCACAAAAGCAGTAAAACTTTAGTTTCTTAATTTTTCTATTCTCCTTCTTCAAAATACCTAACTTCTAAGACTTTAAATCCTTAACTATTCTTCCAGAAAGTGTATTAATAACATAAGGATAGTCTATATTTATGTGGCAAAAAAAATGAAATCTCTTATAAAATACGTATGTTCTAAAATACTTTCTCCTGAATTGCTTTTTTAATTTATAAAAACTGTTGTAATTGTCTAGTAAAATAAGCAATTAACATTGCGCTGTCAATATATGATGGGTTAAACCAAAATTCATAGGCCCGAGGTATTCTAGTGGCAGCCCGTCGGCTTTCTGTACTGAGGGTGCTTGTATCGAATCCCGACAAGCGCCATCAAATACCTCCGTGTCTAGACAGGATGTGGGAAGGTGAATCCGTTGACCGAAAAGTCCTTCTATGAAGTCAGTGTGTGATGCAGGCACGATCCCCAGATGACGCGCCTGGGGGTGTTCGGTCGAAATTGTGGTGGCACCTAGACAAGTCGGACTTACACCCTTGTTGTGCTATTATAAACCAGAACCGCACTAGTCAGCCCGAAGCCTATATGGACCTGGTCTGGAACTGCCGGCGAGGGGGCATTTGGAACAACAACAATCGCAATGCATACGCTTGTGAAAAATTAAAACTAGTGTTAACATTGCGGTGAAATGAAAGTTTATTTTCAGATGTTTCATTAAGTCGTGTACTAAGTATACTCTCATGTCACTTTTGAACAATAAAATAATAAAATGTAAATTTGAGTGATTTTCATACAAAAAATCTATATATTTAAGTTGCTAAGCCGACTTTTTGGGCAGTCAGTGAGAGAAAACTACTGCATCAATTTACTTCATTTTGGTCTTAAACGAAAGATTGTAATCTGTAAATTTGTCAAATTTGGTTTTTGTAAGCGCAATTTCTGTTGATTAGCAATAATTTACAATTAAAAATTGATTTCGGCGCATGCCCAGTGGCATGTTTAAATCTGTCTCAAGAAACTCGCTGTTTTTGCGCATGCTCAGTGACATGTTTTAATGTTAAACACGTTTATTCCGAGGAGTCTCTCTAAAACTCTCTCTGCCATTTTTATTTTTATGATAATTATGTTTGTGAAATATATGATTAAACCTGGTGGAAATTTATTTCGCGCAGTTTAATTAGCGATAATTTACAATTAAGAAAAAAATTGCTTTCTGCGCATGCTCAGTGACATTTTGAAATCTGACTTTAGATACTCACTAAGCACGAGGCCGCTTGAACAAATTAATTTGTTTCTGCGCATTATTATGAATTTCAACATTTGGCAATGATGTGTTGAGTATAATTTGTCTATTAGTACATTTATTTACTATCTAGCCGTCATATTTTGACAGGTACCAACTAGTAAATTTAATTTTCTTTTCAGTACTATGTCGGTCGTAGTCTATTCGATCACATACTATTCATAAATTTGGAAGAACCCTCTGAATTACCCACAGTTCATAAGTTTTGATAAATTGACAAGGCCTAGAAAAAAATTTTATTTTTCAGATAATTTCATTGTGTTATGTTGGAAGTATTATTACTTGTGCGATTTTATCATGTAAAATAATACACTAAAGCTGATACAAGAGTTTCCGCAGAATGCTGATATCTAAATTTACACATAACTAGACTTCTGGTGCCTGTTGTAGCCGGGCAATTTCATAGGTTTTTGAGGATTAATTTCGGTATTCCACCTAGATAAATGTAGCACATTTTTTGTTATTTAATTAAGGATAATTTTAATGAAGAGCCAAAGTTGCTGTAATAACACAAAATATTAAATTCTTAACAAATTATATAAGTAACTTACACAAGGAACGTGATAAAAACGCGTATCAAGAACACACGTATTTTAATAGCCACAAAACTAACAAAAGGGTGGCAACAATTCACAAATGCATTTGCGAATTTCCTGATGATAAGCTATTAATTGGTTTGAAGATAGTTGCCGACCTTTTATTTATTGCTACTTTTGTAGCTACTTTTGTGGCTACTTTTATATGCTACTTTTGTTGATATTAAGAGGCTCTGTGTTTCTGTTAAAATAAAGATACATAATCTAAGAATTCAAACTAATGTACTTAACACATTGGTACATATATATACGTATATATATATATATATATATATATGTATATATATATATATATATATATGTATATATATATATATATATATATATATATATATATATATATATATATATATATATATATATATATATATATATATATATATGTATATATATATATATATATATATATATATATATATATATATATATATATATATATATATATATATAATATTAAAAACCAGTAATTTCTTAATTCAACACTCTTAACATTTAAAAACTATTAATTCCTCACTTTACTATTTCAAATTACAAACCCTTTTTTAATTCCTAAAAACATTTAATTCCCTTTGGGCATTCGCGTTAAATTCCATTATTACAGCCTTAGGCAAAATCATTCAAGATGGCTGTCTATTTTAACTAAAAGGACTTGGCGCGGCGTCAGTACAAGTTTAAATCAGTTCTGCACATCAACAACAACTTTAAACCAATGAACTATTAATACACACCCTTTAATCACGTGATTGGGGTGAAGTTTATATAACTCGTGACGTCCGGAAATAGGACGGATTCCTGTACTGTCTCTCGCTGCATCCATACCGACGGATCGGTCGGTGATCTCAATAAAAATTTTCCCGTAACAAGCCCGTGGTTGTCGTATTTGGTCATGGAGTAAATTTATTCTCTAATAACAGCATCTTCTTACCGTAGCATGGGAGACTAAATATCTTCTGGGCCTGCGTTCTGTCTCCCATGTTACATATATATATATATATATATATATATATATATATATGTATATATATATATATATCGTGTACACTACACGATATAGAGTGCACTGAGTAAACTCGTGTTTTTACATGGAAATGAAGACAGTTTAGGATAAAGGAAAGTCATAGTGGAGAAATATTTGGTCATCCGAACATTACTTTACTTGGAAACTACCTTTTTCTATGACCTAAATGATCTTCAAGGAAAATTATCCATTTTATCCTTTAAACTGTGACAGATCTGTGTAAACAGATTTCATAAAATAAAAATGCCGTACTTTAAAAAATTTCAGTCTTTGCTTGTTACTTGCGTATATATTTAAATAAAGTTGCCACCCATAAATGTGTTGCTACTGGGAATTAACACATTTATGAAAGAAATGAAAATTAAATTACTGGGTCAAAGATGTTCAATGATTTTTACTCCCTCATCATTACCCTAAACGGATTCCTCCACCCAACTTTAAATAAATATAATTTCTATACAAGGTCTGGTGATCATGTAGAGGCCGCAATCAGAATTTCAAGAAAATCCCCATAGAAAGAAGCAAGGGACTAACGAATCGTATTTCCTCCAACCAGACAGACTTATCCCACCTTTCTGCTCACCACCTGTGAGCATTCTACAACGGGAACAGCTGAGAGTGACTTATCGGCAAGATGGAAGCACAATGGAGATGCATTTCATCTCGTTGACCTTTATCGGAAACGTTTAGGCAATGAAAATACGCAAAAAAATATTTAGAAATGAAAATGCGGAAGCTTTATTCGTCAAGTAAACGTACCGGTTGAGATGACAGGAAATTTTAGAGAAATTAATTTCTCTCAGTGGGTTTATCGTATCTGCCTGCTGTGGATAGTTTTGATCATTTTGCGCAGTTTTTTTACAGGAAGGACTGTAGGACTGGAAGGAATAATAACTTAATTTTATTTTTATAATAAGACCGCATTTACTTTATCATGATTTTTAAAAATTTTTTAGAAATTTTTACATTTTAAAGACACTTATGATCCTTAAACTTTCGAGATAATGTTTTCCGTAACCTGTTCCATTTTAATATTATCTTTGGTAACCGTCTCATTTTTTGCATATTCACTTTTCTGTAACATCCTCTTCACTAATTTTCTATCACCATTTCTTTCATAATCTCGCACCCGAGACTTTATGGGAGTGGCCAACTCTCCGAGCAAAATAAAAGCTCGTTGCTCGACCATCTTGACTTCTTAGTTTTATATCGCTGTTAAACAGTAAATATTTACCGCATTATTTGTCCAGAGGGATTTTACTTAATAACCAATTACTTAGGTCATGTTCACATAGAATCCATCAGCGTCAGTGTTAAAAAGATTCCGTTGGTGCTGATTGGTATAGGACCTGTTCACATAGAATCCGTCAGTGTCAGCGTTAAAGATTCCGTTGGCGCTGATTGGTATAGGACCTGTCCACATAGAATCCGTCAGTGTCAGCGTTAAAGATTCCGTTGGCGCTGATTGGTATAGGACCTGTTCACATAGAATCTGTCAGTGTCAGCGTTAAAGATTCCGTTGGCGCTGATTGGTATAGGACCTGTTCACATAGAATCCGTCAGTGTCAGCGTTAAAGATTCCGTTGGCGCTGATTGGTATTGGGTCTGCTCACATAGAATCCGTCAGCGTCAGGGTTAAAAATTCCGTTGGCGCTGATTGGTATAGGGCCTATTTACATGGAATCCGTCAGTGTCAGAGTTACATTGTATTGAAATATATTTAGTCAATAACAAACCTGCAAACTATCAGCCACGAAACTTTTAAGGCCTGTGATTGGTTTAAAATCTGTCAATACGAGATACGCTGACACTGACGGATTCTATATGAACAGGCTCTTAGAACAGTGATTCCCAACCCGTGTGCCACGGCACTTTATTAGGGTGTCATGAGATAGGCCAGGGGCACCGCGAGATTTTTTTAGAGGGAGGGCTATAAACAAAACAATTTTTTGGGACGGCCCCCTGAAAATAAATATTAAGATGAGTTAATTATTCACCCACACTATAGATTGTGTCATAAATCGATCCACTCGTGCCTGAGGTTGAATTATCTATCCACGTTCCCACAACTACTATTAGGCATCATATCAAACATTTGTGTTTGAAGCATCCATCAGAAGTCTCACATCAATAAAACAAAACAATTTCTATCGATTTCCGTTGTTGTACTCTAGAGTAATACTATAATGAATCCCATGACTGCTTTTGAAATTGGATTAATATGGATAACTTGTTACTTATATATTTCAATAGATGAAAAAAATTAATATTTTGGAACTCTCTTTTATCATTACTGACTCAACTGATCAAAATCTACTAAGAAAATTTTATAAATATTTAAAAATTTTGACATAATTCCTTGAACGACAGTAGTAGCTACTGTAGGATATTTGGAATCATAAAAAATTAAAAATTTAGTAAGGGATAAATAGTTTTAAAGTTATCAAACCTGTCTTTAAAGCCAAATCTGTAATGTGAGACTCAAATACTTTTTTCTTAATTGAAAATTTTCTCAATATCTTCTCTTGCTAGGAATTCTTCAAACTCATTCCCCGAAATTCTATAAGCTCCTTTTGGTTTCTCTTCGTTCGAATTGCGAAACTGACGGTCTTTCGGCAAACACCTATACTCATATATGTTAGTGACATTTTAAGAACATTTTAGCTTATTTAAGTAGACTTACGGATGGGATAAAAATAAAGATTCATCCAGCATATAGTTCATAACATAGTAACACAAATTAATCGGTCTTTTCATAGTTTTAAAATAATATATATATATATATATATATATATATATATATATATATATATATATATATATATATATATATATATATATATATATATATATATATATATATATATTTATATATATATATTATATCCCTCTCCAGCTGATAACTTAAGAAAAGACTAAAAGTGAAAAATTAAAACTCATTTGAAACCATATCACGCATATATATATATATATATATATATAGAGAGAGAGAGAGAGATAGATAGATAGATAGATATAGATATATATATCGTATTTGGTTTCTTCACTTTATTACGCATTAATCCGAACGTCTTGAAAATAATTTTACCTGGCAGTCGGTGGTCCGGTGGGGAGGACACACAAAACACTTAAAACTCCATCAAGCATTCAAGGTGTTGACACAATAGCCATAAAACAGTCCAACTGATTTTCCGAACATTATTTATTTATATCCAAATCATGTACTCAGATCCAATAGTAGATTACGCCCCATCCCCTTTAAAATCCGTGCACCCAACAGCACACGTCTTTTGCCGTTGCTACCTCTCCATGGCTCTAAACTAAGCCCTTTGTTCTTAAGCTTTTAACTGACGCGCTATGACGCTCATTACTTATTCATGATGTCATATTGAATATTCTTTTGCTGACCTAAACACTTTCTTTCTTAGCGCCAAGCTTCAAGGCTGCACGTCTACTTTAAAATCCTCCCAAGTGGTTCTGCGGAATTGAATCAAGCCGACCCTTTAATTCTATTTTCACTGCAATGCTTTACTCCGATTATTTGAAAACTCCCAGACATTAATTGCTAAATCCTATACTTTATAAGTAAAATCCCATTTTAAGGTCGCGCGATCGCCCCCCCCCCATATTTTAGCCTCACATATATATATATATATATATTATATTTTATATATGTATTATATATATATATATATACACTGAAGTGCCACTGAATTAGAGATAGCAAAGCCTATGCAAATTGTGTAGCTCTGCGCATCATGTATGCGCAAGTGAGGGCGCTGTGGTAACTGCATATATAGCGCGTACTGAGGTTGTTCTGAATTAGTTGTTGTAATTGCCAGTATGGGTAAACTGCCTGATTTAGACGCCTTCGATCGCGGACAAATCGTAGGTGCGCGACGCATGGGCCATTCAATTTCCGAAATCGTCAGACATCTAGGATTTTCAAAGTCGACAGTGTCAAGAGTATACCAAGAATACATGGACGGTGGAAAAAAACTAGCGATCGGGCAAACTGCAAAGGACAATTAGCCTTGACAGTGCGTGGTGAGAGACGGCTCAGGCGTATTGTACGTAGCCAAACATTAGCTCAAATTACCACCCAGTTTAATGACGGTGCCAGTTGTATAGTCAGTAAACGGACTGTGCAACGCTCGCTTCACCGTATGGGTTTCGGGAGCCGTCGACCTACGAGAGTACAATTGCTCTATACTCGCCATCGGGCTGCACGTCTTGCCTAGGCAAGAGAGCACAGAGACTGGTGTGTAGAGGACTGGAAACGAGTAGCATGGAGTGATAAGTCTCGATTCCGACTACTTAACGCCGACGGGTGGTTAAGAATATGGCGTCAGGCTCATGAAGCCATGGATCCTGCATGCCTGGCTGGAACTGTACAAGGACATGGTGGCTCAATCATGGTCTGGGGTGTTTTTTCGTGGCACAGTTTGGGATCTTTGGTGCGTGTACCAACCTCCCTCAATGCAATTCGGTACGTAGAGTTGCTGGGTAATCACCTCCATCCGTTTATGCTGTTATGTTATCCGCACGGTAATGGAGTTTTCCAGCAAGACAACTGTACCTCTCACAAGTCTCGGTTGGCTACTGGCTGGTTGGATGAGCATTCCTCTGACTTCTTAGTCATGAATTGGTCACCTAGAAGCCCAGACTTAAATCCTATTGAGCATCTTTGGGATGTTTTGGAACAAGGCGTGAAAGGCCATCACACAGCACCAAAGAACCTTACTAAATTATGGACAGCTTTAGCCAATATTTGGCAAGCCATTCCCGTGGAACGTTTCCAGAAACTTGTTGAATCTATGCCTCGTCGTGTGGCAGCCGTTATCAAGGCCAGAGGAGGCCCAACTCGTTACTTGGTAGGTATCCCTAATTCAGTGGCACTTCAGTATATATAAAGACATAACGCTGTGCTCTTTCTGAATTTATCTGAAATAGTATGCTCACAGTAATTTCATATATTCAGCTCTTATTAATTTCATAAACTCAGCTGACCACAGAGCTGATGTCAGATTACAGTTCCTTGAAATCCAGGAAAAAATGCATGTTGTCATTAAAAAGGAGTTAACTCGTGAGACAGAAAGACGTCACTTTCACTTACATTTTTACCCTTTTTCTTCTATTGATTTTACACTTCAAAAACATTTACATATAATTATCATAATGATGAAATCAAGATATATACAGACATAAGTAGCCAGAGAGTTGGAATGTATTAAAATGTGTAATTTTCACTGTGTAGATTCAAATCAGTGATATATGATAAACAGTACAATATTGTCTTAGAGTTTTAAAGCCTTCAACAGGCCTGTTATCTTTCATTTACTGCATGTTTTTACTGCGCGGGAAGATGTCTACAGAGAAATTCACTGCAGGGTCGAGGGTCGAGATCTACTGTTTTCAGACAAATTCTTTTTCTGGAGGGACACTGGTTTGTATGCCAAACGTCCAATAGTTTACTTCAAACCTAATATTGCGCATAGTTTGCTCCGAAGTCAAAAACATTGAAACTGAACATGTTTGTGCTCTTCTGTAATAAGTAGAAAATTTAGTTTACAGACTCATCCTTGCCGCACCTCTTTATGCTGAGAACATTTTATCGTCGCCTTACTATCCCAGAAATTGTGAAATCCACGTATATTTCTACCTTTGTAAAGTCATCTCTGTCCCATAATCCATTCATCTTCTCACCCTTCTCACCCATCTCATCAGTCTCATCCAATCTATTCATCTTCTCACATATCTTCATAATTACCAAATAAATGGTAAATAACTAAAATATTTTATTCTTCAAAAACAGCTAACACCTTCCGAAGGCCTAACATTCCTTAATTATCCCTAAAGGAGGAAATTTTAAGTACCTCCTTTCTCCTAGACGAATATCCAAACTTATTATACTTACGAGATTAAGAACTTTATTCAGTAGAGACTAAAAATTACCTTAGGACATTCTGATAAGCAATTTTTAAATTAAGTACGGACTGTGTTTACAGTTGTGCTGGGATATGGTCTCGCTTATCAACAAACTTTCTGATAAATTTGATGTAAAACTTCACATTACGTATCTTTATTCATCTCATTATAATATAAATTATATTCAACGAATACTAAGGTCTGATGTGATGCATATGATGAATAATCATGATCAAAATGTCAGCACTGGTAAAAATATACGTACCTTATTTCATTAACCTCCAAATTTTTTTTTTCCTGTAGACTCTATCTTTATTGTTCTTTAGAGAGGGCGTTAAGGAATAATATTCATGTCTATGAAGACTATATTTCACTTATATATGACGATCTGTTGTATGATTTCAAGCTTTTCGTAAGTTTTTAGTAATATTTCCTGAAGAAATGATGCTCTATCCCAAAGTGATAAGAAATTATTCTGTAAGAGTTTGTTCATAAGTTAATAATATCTAAATCTTATATTTAATTTTTTTTCCTATCCACACAGTTCAAAATATTAGTAAAGAACTTCCTTTCTGAAGAATCGAGAAAGGAAAATTAACTGTAACCGTACCCATGTATTAGGATTCTAAGTAACTTACACATAGAGACGTTTACACGCTGCAAAAGGCCTAGCTAAACTTTTGACTATAGTATGTTACCACTTTCTAGAGTGGAATATTACCAACATTAGACAGGCAAAATAACATGGAGCTAGACTGAAAAAAGGCTACAGATAATCTGTTAAGTTATTGGAAGTAGATAAAACAATTGGACGTTTGAAGTTATAGAGGATTGGAGATAAGTGTTGATTTGACTTAGTAACTCGGAGCTTTTCTTACGTATGTCAATTTTTGGTATTTAAGTTATAATATATATATTTATTTTATCTGCAGTTCTCTAAGTAGGTTTCAACAGCAAGCTTCTACAATTAATCCATTTCACATTCCAGCGTATCTCTCTTTCGTGTTTGATATATCTTGGTAAAACCTTTTGCCCTGATTATAACTGAATTCACCCAAATTATCAGGTTTCAACTCCAGATGTGAGATGAGAAAATGTGATTTCAGTGACATGTTACAATTCATCCTTCAATAGCCCTTGACAAGTTCTGCAGAATTCTCGGTTTTTTTTTTCAAAAACTGTTGCTGTTTCAATACAAGATTTCAAAACCAATTTTATTAAGGAATTAGAGAAATTTGTTAAAACGTTTGAAAGGAAGTAGAGGTGTCAATACGTTGTATGTTACACGTAAACCCAAGTTGAAAGATCCGAAAATTATTATTTATGATGTGGAAGAAAAGTTTGAGAAGGAATAATTTGGAGAGATCTTGAAGCAGAACTCGGAATTGAAGGACGCTGATATCGATGTTTTGACGAACTTTAACACGAAGAATGGATATAATTGGATTATTAGCATTAAAGGACATATCTATAGAACTATAGAAGGAGATAAAAAGTTAAAAGTAGGCTGGAAAATCTGTAATTGGAAGGATTATAGAAAACCGGTAATATGCTATAAGTGTCGGAGCTTTGGCCATGTGGACAAGCATTGTCGGAATAAGAAGATATGCAAAGCTTACGCTGAGGAAGCACACCAAGATAAGCCTAGAAAAAGGATCAGACTTGCGCAAGATATCAGGGAAAGACAGCAAAAAGTTGGACACTGAACATCTCCCCACGGATCAAAATTGCTGTAGATACCAAGCTGAAGTCGAGAAAATAGTGGAGTTAACTGATTATGGAAGCTAGAAGACACGGACTCCTGCATCAGTTAGACATGATGACGCTCATTTTGATAATATTGATTATTAAGTTTATGTGTCACAAGTTGTGACGTTGTTTGTATTTATAATTATGATTCAATGGTTGTTAATTTGTTTTGGTTGCCTACACAAAGTGGAGCAGGACATTTGTATAGCCTTTGTTAAAAGTTAAATACACTTTGGTTGGTATAGTATTTCCCAGAGTGGTGGCTGCGGTCTAAATTTGGATTTAAGTAATTTGAATTATAGTTCTGGCTCTTGGATGTATATGTTCGTAAGACAACATGAGAACGGTATTAAGTGGCATTGATGGGAATATGATGGTGGTGAAGTGTCCCTCTAAATAGGGGGCGGGGACGTGGACCGGGCTCTAACCCGGGGGCCGGTGTGGAGCGGGTTGCCGTCGCGGCGACCGGTTGTTAGTAGGTTTTTCTAGGTATGTACTCTAACCGCGGGGGACGTCATAACGTTCTCGAATCTTATACCTTTTCTGAAATGAAAAATTAACTAATAAATGCAATAATTTTAAAAGGTGTGGCCCTCTGCTAACCTCCGCTTCCACAAAGATGAGCAAAGATCCGAGCCGCTTGTGGAAGTGGAAAATAATTGCCCACCACCCCTGGCTTAGGGAATTTCGTGAATTAAGTGTGAGAATGGGGCATAGCCGAGACCTGTTCAAACTCACCTGGCGGTCACCATGGAATCGGCTGCCGTGGACAAGATTTGCTGCGGCACTCCCGCTGGCAGGTCCTCGACCATCCCTCCAATAGTCCCGAGCTGTCCCCCTTTTACAACCAGATATTCATACCATTGAAAAAGACTTTCAGGGGCCACTAGTTTGCAAACGATGCAGAGGTTCGTGATGTTGTTCAAGACTGGTTTAGCAGACAAGCGCGGACGTTCTTCCCTCAGGGCATCCAAAATCTAGTAAGTGCTGGGACATTGCGTGATCTGACACGGTGACTATATGTAGCGAATATGTAGCTTATGTTTCCCTATTACTTCCTGTATGTTGGAAAATTCCAACTAATAAACCATTGCAAAAATAAAACCAAAAGTCTCGCTTTAATTTGGGCCAACCTAATATTAATAATTTTCCTAATATTTATAATTTTCCTAAAATCTATCCAACTTGCTACAATTATTGCTAATTTGATTCTTTACATAGTAACTTTCGTACATTTGTCAGCAGTGCTTTAGCGCAATTGTTCTCATCCTGGGGGGAAAGATATTCAGGGAAGGCGTGTATGATTAGCATATATATGGGTAAAAAAGTTAAAAATATGGGTAGAAAGTTTTTAACTCGACGATTAGGTATATTAAAGTTATCGTAGTTTTGTTGATTTTTGATTTATAATTTTATAACTGCAATGAGAAAGTGATATAAGCAGTACAGAGCATGTGGAGAACGACATTAGATGTGCCTTATCTCAAATGTGACGAAATGTTAAAGGACTTATGAAAGAGAAACAGTATCAGCTATATCATAAATTTTACTTTTTCTCATATACGTACTTACTTTTTAAGTCAAATTTGTTGTATATGTTGTTTGTTTTTGGTACACATTTTAAACTTTAAAAATTATATAAGTATGTTTATATAGGGTGCGTGGGCGTAGTGCCTGAAATTCGTCCAAAGGAGGGGGGAATAAACATAAAATTCTTGAGAATCTCTGCTCTAACGTATTAACAAATTAAACTCTTGAAGTCGTGCACTTTGGGAAATTAATATACATAGTGGTGCACTAAGTGAACGAAAGGAATACACTTTTTTTTCCATTTCGTAAACTTCTTCAAATTTTCTTCCTTTATAACTATATAATTTGGTTTAAATTATCCTACATTTTTTAGATGGGCTCTGATCTATCGACACAAATGAAACAAATATAGTAGTGGAATTAAACAGTTGATCGTTTCCACGTACATTTTTTTCGCAGCTATATCTTCTTATTTTGATTACAATATTATCTCCCTATAACAAATTTCCATTCAATGAATTATTTTATTTAGCGAATGTATCTATAGTCACTTGACTTTTGAAGACATTGCAAATCAGTTCCAATATTAAGAATACAAAAAAGGTTCTGTACAATAAAGCTTCCTTTTAATACGATTTCGAATAAAGGCATTCGGTTGAATTTGACAGACATTACAATTTATGGGAGTATATTGAAAAGCTCTAAACTTTGCAGCTCTTAAAAAAATGGGTAACTTGCATAGAACACAATAAAGGCACTTTTCACTGTAAATAAAATTCTGAATATGCAAATCGGTTAAAATTTCAGAAACCGGATATAATAACGCATGTTAAATATTTATTCCCCTTCGATTCTGAATTCGAAACTCATTTTGTTAATTTATATTGGGTCGCAGTGTTTAATGTTCTGTTAGCTTTATCTTATCAGATAAAAACTCTAATTTTCATGTATGCGAAAATTTATTAAGATCAAAACCTAATCCTTTCTCTAAAAAATCTTAATTTAATTGCGTCTCTGCAACTTTCTAATTTTATAAAATTAATCCTTTACAGCTTCAGAGAGGATAACGGCCCTCTAAACTAGTTAACTTAACTTTACAACATAACTCCTATGTTTAAAGAACTTTCTTAATAACAAGGTTTATTACTTGGAAGGACGCGTCTTCATTTAAGACAACAGTAAACAATTATTTTCCCACTACCGAGTATTTTCTTTAATTAATGTATAATATTATGATATGATTAAATTATGTATATGCAGTTCTTTTACATTATGTGTATTAGGTATTAGAAAGGATCATACGATCAAATCTTATATTAAAAATATTATATATTTTCATATCTTATATATTTTAATGTTATGTAATTATATATCTTGAAGCATCATTAAAAATATAGACAGTATCCTTTATTTATCACATTGTTTTTTGTTCTCAAGATTCCATTGTTTATTTCATTCTGCGAGCTAAACGCAATTAAGTTTTTAAGTGCTGAAAAAACTTTCTTCTGTATTTCTTAATACTAGCAAATCCATACTTTTGTTTCTCTCTTGAAAGAAATCTATATAAGAACAAATTAATTAGAAAAGGCAAAGATGCAGATTAAAATATTTAATTTTAATGTAAATTCCAAATTTTATAAAAGGAAATAGGAAAGTTCTTTTTCACTGAAAATTATTGATAATGTTTTATATTTATCAATAAATTTTATCCAGTTATTTTGTTTATAATATGTAATTTATATTTCCAGATGTAAGTGATATTACATTTTTTTAAAATGCTTAAAACACCTATTTAAGCTTTATTCTAGCCAATCGGGGTTCTTTTTCCTTTTTTGAAAGGTACCTAAAAGATAGAAATTTATAATAAGCCAGGTAAGCACGTTATTCTGAGTATTACCTTTTAATGCAAGTTATGTATTCTATAAGGTAAAACAAAGAATTTTTTCTCAATGAATTTCATAAAAAAAAATTTAAGCTAACCTCTGTTTATCGCTTAATTTGGTGTAAACACTTTATACTTACAAAGCATATTTTATTTATAAATTAAATTTTTTAAAATTTTTCTCCTAAAAGTTAAAGAACTTACTTTACTATTACTTTTTTGTACAAGTAAAATCTCGGTTTTACCCTTTTGAATAACTCTCAAAATAGGACGATTAATTAACAAAGGCAAATAAGGTAATCTAACGATTACTTTTAACGCAAATTGTATATTTAAAACGGAAAATAAATCATTTCCCCCTCAATCAAACTCTTGGAATAATTTCAGGTTCTACCTATATTTTTCCATTAATTTGACACAATTATTTTTATATTTACAGTGTAATATTTATTTTATAAGCTCAAAGAAATGTTGTTTTTTAAGGACTGAAAAATTTTCATAATCCTTAGAACAAGCAAATTCGGTCTGTTATTTCTTTTTAGAAATAAGTTTGAAAACAGGCAGAGTAATTAGCAAAGGTAAATACGTGGATCAAAAGATTTGCTTTAAAAGCAAATTTCGCATTTTAGAAGGGAAAATAAAAGTTTCGTTCTCCAAGAGACTAAGTAAATACTAGATAAAATCCTTCACTTATCACTTAGTTTTGAGAAATTGTTTAATATTTAAGAAACATATTTTATTCCAGATATTCAAAGTAATTTTATGTTATTTTATTAGGATTAAAGAATTGATTTTCTAAATTTTAGTACAGTCAAAATCTTGATTTTGTTTCCGTCAGTTCAGGAAAGAAATATATACGTTTCCTTTCAAAAGAATGTCAAAAATTGCAGAATAACAAGAATAAATAAACGTGAAAATTTAAAGGCTTACATTTGAGAGGAAACTGCATATTTTTGACTGAGGCAACAAGGAAGTGGGACACCCGATTTTTAAGATGCATGTGAAAGAAGTTTATTAGAGAAAATTATCTACATTGTCCAGTGATTAAGTCATTAATAAATAAATATTCACAGCCCAGTATCCTATGACAGTGGCTTTAAAAATGAAGGGAGAATATGTCAGGAGAGTTCTTAAATATAGTACTTTCTCCCATCACAGGAAAGTTCAGTTGGTAGAATAGCGACCTCGAGATTATAAGTAATTCATTCTCACACCTTATTTAAAGTCATTACGAAATTTTCTACAAATACAACTTTGTATGATCCCTTTTATCTTTGAAAACTAATAATGCCCATTTATTATATCGAATTAGGTAATTTTTAACCTTGAAACGTTAGACCTGTAATTTTTTTCAACACATAGGTCTTATGCACTTTGAGCTGAAACATAAAAGCCCTCCTATTTTTGGTGAAAGTAGTGAAGGAAGTAAAGATATATTCTATAAATAAATTAATATTCCTTGTAAACCGCACCTTTTCCCATTCTTGGGATTCAGGCCTTGAGTTTAATTTTCCTAAAGTGCCTATCCTTTGCCTCCCCCCCCCCCGAAGTACGATATTTCTGCACCCCAGTACGATATGCAGTACGTACAAGCCAGTACGATAAACTAACTTGTTTAAGAATTTTTTTTGGTCGTAAGCGGAGAGTTTGGTTAAGGACAACAGTTCTGCCCTCTATATTAAATCAGCTTGGAACACTCTTATGTACTATTTCACTATTAATCTACTATCTTTTTCGATTTTATTCTTCAGGTTTCACTTATTGGTTCGCTGTTTTTGCTTTTTTGTTACCCTCATTTCTTCATCACTATTCTGTTTCTCGAGTTGCCAATTTGCATCTATTGAAATTTCTGTCATAGAATGGCAACACCTTCTATGCACCATTTTTCCGTCAGTACTTTCACTGTTTTTTTTCAGTTCTGATGAATAAAGCAGCATTGGCTTTTAAATTTTGCTAATATAATTTCTTATTGTTCATGTGCTGGAAATATTTTTAGAGTTTTACCTCCCTATTTTCATTCACTAGTTAGGAGTTTATTTTTTAACATGTCTATAGTTTAAAGTTAAAAAAAGTCATGGCCTTAACAAAACTCTCTAGTCTGTCCAAACTTTATTTTTAAATATTGAATAACATCCTAATTAATCTCGTATTTGAAGACCAATTTAAGATTTCAAACGAAGAGGCAAAATATTAAAGATGCCTCTATATCATATGTTACTGAAATAAATGAGAGTTTGACTGAATAAATGCTTTGTAAAGTCGAAATTGTTTTCTTCCGTTAACATGATTCCTTCTACTACAAGTATTTCATTCTTTAGAGTGTCTGCAAAAATTGTGGGCAGTCTGACGAGGGAAATGCGATAACCCCCAATAAAATTTTTCAATTATCATTGAATTATTATTATTTATTAAACATGCATGGTACTCAAAATATTAAAAATAATAACAGTATTTTTAGCTTTTACAGACTTTACACACAGTCTAAATTATTTTATTATTCTGATAAACTCAAATTTCTTATTTTTCTTACTTGTGCAGGAACATATTAACCTGTTATCAATAAAAATGTAGTGGTGGTGTACTAGGATTCGAAACCGTCACTTGAATTTGTTGGCTAGCTGATATAAGCTGCTTGTTAAATCAGCGCATAACAAGCAGCTTAAGCACTGGCTAATCAGCTGATATCCTAATGAGTAAACTATCAGCTCATAAAGCACTGGCTAATCAGCTGATGTTCTAATGAGTAAACTATCCCTGCAATGTAAAGCAGTGCTTGTTCCACCCACAATCAACTGTACTTTGAAGGCTAACGAGGAATAAGGATGATAAATGTTTAGGCTGCAAGATAGATATTTTTCGTATGTTCAAGTTCATCACTGTATAAAAAGTCGACCAGAATCTGAACTCAAACTCAGGTTTCCAAACCTAAATTCCGATGGTATCCATCACAAATGTAGAAAGAAATGAATTTGTAAAGGGAAAATATTATAATACAGTTTCATATCGCTTTTAAAGTTATCTGTAGAAAGCGTATGCGAAAAATTCATGTAATGTTTCAGTTTTCCAATTTTCTGACTTAACACAGGTTGGATTAGAAAATGATGGATCAGTCGAGACACATGTTCGATCAGTTGAGACATAAAATTCTGTATTTTATGTCTTGATCAGTTGATATTATTGCCAAAATGTCGCAGAGTCATATTGGTCTGTTTTTGTTCTCCAGACTAAAAACTCTTTTATCCGAAGACAAATTGATATTTTTAAGTGACTGCAACTCTCTCTGTTGTAAAGGGCTTTACAAGTGAAAATTATCTCCTGGTTTTCAAAAACTGCTACCACAAGAAACCTTTTTTGCTTTAATTTCAGCTGAAATTTGGAACATGAAAGGGTTGCTGGCAGTCTATTGAGCACGTCTAACTTTGAAAATAATGCTCTTGAAAGTATAACGGTGTATGCAGTTTTTCTTTGTGTTTCTCTTTTTGTTTTGTGATTTCTGAATTCTCAATTAAATACTTAACGTAATGAAACTGAACTAAAAGTTATTTTTGTAGATATTTTCCCACAATTTCTATTTCGATATGCTCATTCTTACGGCTTACAGCTAATTCAGCCCGAGAAGAATTACCATAGTTTATTAATTTGATGGATTTTATTTTGGAAGTCTATGCAAGACCATTTACTGGCGAATACGTTTTCTTAGAATCCATTAATTTAATAGAGATGAAATATAATTGTTGAAAAAGACGTTGCAGCCACGTAGTCTGATGCTGCAGAGAGGCGCTGCTAGAAAGACAGTTTACATGTTTTCTAGGGCTGCCAGAATCAGTAACCCTGGTTTCGGAAGAAAAGGAATATTTTTAATTCGAACAATGTTTTCCAATTCAATTCGCAGGTGAAAGCTTGAAAAAAAATATCTTCGTTTTCATTCATAACCAGATATTGGAATCTATTCGTTAATTCGTGTTTAAAATTCGATGCTAATATTCTGATCCTGTTTTCGATGTTAAATATCACCGCATAACAATACTGTACGTCGTATGACTTTGAAATAGGTCCCTGGAATTAAAATTTATATTAAATCTACTAAATTAGCAAAGGTTATCTACATTGTGTTGGCTTTACACCTTATTTAAGATGGCTGCCAGAGGGAATCTGGGAGAAGGGTAAGTGATTACCTTTCTATTCTTTTGTATTCGTAATCAATAAATTAAATTCTTAATGTCAATTCTATTCTAATTCTAATCTAATTCTAATTTAATGAAAAAATATACAATCATTTTAAACAACCTTTTATTGTGGAAAAATCTTTGAAACTGTATATCTTGTAACATGTTACAATGCATGCAAGATATTTTTTATCTAGCACTGAATTCTACATAAGTTATGCCACTCTTCGCTGGATGCTTTAAATGGCAAAGAGCACCGGAGCTTTGGGCAGACAAATAAAGCAATTCGCTAATCCCTTTCACTCAGTCGTGTATGAGTGGGTAGACTTGAAAATGCTTTATAAATAGTGCATGTAAGGTATGAAAGAGCTGTTTTGTCATGAAGGTGGAGTTTTTCTGACTCCGTGGGACCTGGGGATGCAGACTGATGCACCATGAAAGTGAATCTATAGGTTTTAAAAATCCCCAGTATCTGCATTATGGTAACATCAGGACACCCCTTTTCTAATACTTCTTTTCTAATACCATAAAATTTCGTGTATTATACTGCCCCCCTAAGTATAAAAGACGTATCTCAATTTTTTTTTCTGAGAAAAAAGGATTGAGATATGCCCAATTCCATTAGGACTTAAACAGTTTTTTGAGATACATCTTATTTCTTTAATGGCTTTCTTCTATTTCTAAATAAGATACGGCCATCTGGCTTAGGAATAATTTCAGATAGCTCACAAACAAGAAAACCGTAAAAATTGGGAAAAATTTGAGATACGTCTTTTATGCTTAGGAGGGCAGTAAAACACTGCAGTAATTGTTTGTTAAGTATTAGGAAGAAATGGCAGATTGGCTGCAACAGAATCGATCTGAAATTCTCTGGGATGAACAAGAATGAAGACCATGACTTAAAGTACTTTTATTTTCCAAAATATCTGAGAATATATCTAGCCTTACGACTTTCTGAAATCATAGTCCTACTCAAAATCATAAATGAAGCTTCATAGTTTAATAAATATTCGATGGAAGCAGCAGATTTCAAGCAAGTTTCACATACATTTCAAATTGTCATCATTCTTTCATTGTGGGGAGTTTATTTGCGACTTATGGTTAAATGGTTTGTATGCGTTTTTTTGTTTAAAAAGCGTATTGCATATGAGTTTTAAGCAGAATAATGTGATATTCTCTATTCTTCTCATATCGTCAGTCAAAGTGCAAAAGGTCGTATGTCTAAAAACTACATTTTTTCAGGAGAGCAAAAGAACTGATTTTTTCCTTATGATTTGATTCTATAATTATATACTTTATGTTTTATCCTTAGTTCAGCATATTATGCTGAAAGTTATGTATCCATTTCAGGTTTCGGCATCATTCAGATTATCAAAGTTTAACTTAAGTGTATAAAAGTACAAAAATTTCACGAAAATTTAGAGTACAAGCATAAAATTATTTCCTAAAAATTAACTATTCAACGAAAGCACAAAACAATACATAACTCTGTTCAAAATGTACTTATAAGCAATATAAATGAAAAAATTAAGGCGGGGAAGTTAAAAATTGGATAGCAAGGAGCATTTTAAGGGGGTCCAGGACACAAAATTGTTCGAATTTTCGAAAAAATATTTATAGCATTAAAAATTTCTGTGTTCTCTTACGCTTAAAATGAAGTTTAAATCATGTATCTATCTTAATTAGAACAGGAGAAATTATTATTTTTTTTTGCAACATTCTAATAGTAGCCAAGCGTTGTTTAAACCTGCAAGTTCGTTTTTCTTCATGACGGTTTTTTTCCCCATTTGTCGTCTTTAAATTGTTATAAGTCAAGAACCGTCAAAGATAAATGGTTGAAACTTCAAACATGTCTTCTTCAACTATCTTACTTTAATTTTGATTCAGTAAATTTGAAAAAAAATATTTCTGTTTAATTAAAGGGAAAATAATTGAAATTAGACAAATAATATTTCGAGTTCAACAATTTTAAATTACCCCACTTTTTTTAAATTTTTAAATTTAAAATTTTTTAAAAATATTTTTAGAAGTTTTATGAAGGGATTTTGTTTACAAATTATATGGTTTACCATCACAAAAAAATTCAAAATTTTAACTCAATAAATAAAAAAAAATTTTAAATGTGTCCCGGACCCCCTTAAAAATATAATAAAAATTTCAATTTTTAAAATATAAATTTAAAAAAAATTTAATTTTATAAGGTGCTGGATATAGTTATACTTTAATGAATATATATGGAAAATTTTATATCTCTAAGGTAAAAATTTCAAAAATCTCTTTGTAATGTCCCTCATCCTCTTAATATATCCTGTTCTGGTGTTTCTTACTTATATCTTTTATAAATGGATAACATCGGCAAGGGAGTAAGTATTTATTTGAACTTAAATTTAACATGTTCCTGAAATATATTTCACTTTAATATTTAAACGATTGAAAAATAACTGAAATTCTGATGAGGAGGCCCCAAGTTTCAGTCTCATTCTCAAAGGGTGCCGAAAATATAAAAAGGTTGGGAATTCCTGACCTAGAGCATGGTTTCTTATCATGTAGTCCTAGTACCCCTTGGGGGTCCGTAAATAAATTTCAGGGGGTCCGCCGATTCGGAGAAAAATTATAGTCCAGAAACTCGCTCATACAGCAAAACACACATTTCAAGACTTTTTGTTTGAAACTGTTGTTGTTCTTTCTTATACCCCCTGGTTGGAAGTTCCAGACTAGATCCATATACGCTTCGGGCTAAAGTGTGCGGCACTTGTTTAATTAACACCACCAGTTTCAGAGTCCGTCTTAGCTAGTTGCCACCTAAATTTTGACCGATCACCTCAGGGGATCGTACCCTCTCCCACCCTCATTGATCTCCATTGAGGGATTTTCCTGTCTACGGATTTAACGTGTCCATATCCGGCCTCGACACGGAGGTATTTAACAGTGCGCACCGGGACTCGATCCGAGCATCCTCGACCCCAAAATCCGCCACGTTACCGCAAGGCTACCTCTAGTCTGTTTTTCTTTGAAACTAAACTTGACGAATGCATTAAATTTGATAATTAAAAAAAGCCGTTCAGCAAAACACACAGTCATAGCCACAATTTAGCGGCTGATGCCCATGTCCCACTGCAAAATCCTTTTCAGCATCATTATTAAGGATTTATAACCTTCACTGCCCTCCACTCCAGTGTTGTAAGTTGCCAGGCGATGGCAGAGTGGCTAGGGCTCTGGCATTCAGTTCAGATTCCATGGGTTCGAGTCTCACTGTTGGCATGGATGTTCGTAACCTTTCGTAATCGGCTTTAAACTGTAGGTCCCTGTCTAATCAGCCTCGTATAGCAATACGTTGACATTAACGCTCCAAACCAAACCAATGTTGCAAGTAGGCTGCATTCGCGCTTTGTGTGCCCATATAAAAATCACACAGTACGTCATGCTGTGTATGTACACACAGTACCTGTGTCTAGGCTATGTCTAGTGCACCTACCTCTAAGCAATGTCCTGATTGGCATTTTGTTGGGTTCTTCCCTGAAGTTTCCTTTGTTATGTAAATTTCTCTGTTTCGGCCTTAACATTTGCACTTTAGTGTAACTAATCGAACTATTAGCGTATGGGAAATATAAAGTTACTAAAGCTATTAGCAAATCCGAAACACAAAGTTTCTAGAACAATCAATTTCAGAATCTCAAAAATAGCGATCTTCGCGTTTTTCGTAACGTAGCGGCATAAAGAATGATTAAATTCTAAAATGCCTCGGGACAGATAGCGGTGATTTTATTTCCACCAATTTCATCTACATTTCCCCTAAAGATTCTTTTTCGCTTCAAAATACTAAGATTCCTTGATCCTGAATCTCATGTCTACTGTTGCTATGACAACTCTAATCTTCTCGACAAAATATTTTTCTGACAAACAGTCAACGAAAATAAGAGAGTTTGTTTGTAATCGATCAGAGGAATCTGATTGAATTTTGAACGTGACTTCGATCTGTGTGTGAGTGAATAGTTTTTGGCAAAATAAAAACTTATTGGGGCTTATTTTTTATGTTATAAACTCTCTTTTTTTTTACTTTAAGAATTAACTTTTTTTTTCTGCTAGAATAATAGAAACTGTGGCCTTTAGAATTTAATGAAACTTTAGAAGTTTTTCTCTGCGATGGTTTATGCGTAAAAATGGATAAAATTTGTCCATTTCAGTATTTTTTGTGATAATAAATATGTCCCACTCATCTCAGTCTGAACCTGTTATAAATGAAATATACAACTCATAGTGTAGTTGCAGGCGCGAAATGAGAGATTGGGAGTCTCACACTTCGGCTAGCCACCTGCCCATACAAGAATTTCTTTTTACGAAATTCATTACCCCATTTTGCATACTGATGTGCACCTTCTTCATTGCTAGTGTCCTAGGAAAGTGGAATGAGAGGTTATTCAAAAATTCACCCTTACAAGTATACTTAAAAATACTTGATAGTAAACAAAACACAGTAGTGTTGTAAAACATTGAAAAGTAATTAAAGACTAGAAGTATACTGAAATGAGATGCCCTCTTAAAGTTTTTCAAAAGTATTGCAAACATTTAAGCTCATTTTAAAAGAAGTTAATTTACTGCCGCTGACTGATTTTCATTCACGTGATAGAGAGGTCAGCAACAATATTCTAGCCGATTGAATAATTCACATGTACATGTCTACTACTAGAAAAGTATACTTAAAATTACTGGATAGAAAACAGAAAACAATAATGTAAAACATTGAAAAATAATTAAAAACTAGAAGTACATTGAAATGAGATGCCCTCTTAAAGTTTTTCAAATATATTGCATACATTTTAGCTCGTTTTAAAAGAAGTTTATTTACTGCCGTTGACTGAATTTCATTCACTCTATAGACGGGGTCAGCAACAATTGTCTGTCCGAATACCTTGAAGCTTTAAACCCTGGCGTCCTTGAACCACCTTGACAGACCCAAATATTGAATATTTTGAACCCCAAAACCCATTTGAGAATACTTAATTCAAAACGGTGGAGTAGAGAAATTCATTAGTAATCAGACTAACTTCAGTGCAAAAGTTTCAGAGAAATCATCTAGACACGTGCATTGTTTAATGAATATTTAAGGTGAATGAGAAACACCTAAAGCAAGTTAATTAAAGTTATTTGAAATCATTCAGTTCTAGTGAACTGTTTATACTTTCGTGAATCGCAGTTTCATCAAATGTGGTCGGCACCTTTTCTGCTAAATTTATCTTGTTTCACGGTAACTAATTTCATAGAGTAAATAATTATTTGTTTTCCTAATGGCTTGTAAAACAGGCCGTCTTTAGGATTATATTTTAAAGTAAATATAAATGAATCATTTTAAACTAATTAGTCTCTTGATAGTACTTATTATTAACAGAAAGTTTTTAAAAAGTATTCGAGTAACTTTCTGGGAACAAAAAAAAGATAAAATCACGAGGTGTTTACGTGCAGCTTAAAGTTAATTTAACGGGTAAGACAACTCATGGGTTGTTTTCTGAATTTCCCAGAGGCTACATTGTAAACAGATTGTTATGAACGCATAAGAATTTGGGCTGCATTGCATAATGAAGTTTCTGATATAGGGTTGGAACTGTAAACTGTAAACTCAATATATATTGAATATATTCAGGACTTAGAAAATATTTATTCCGATCACACGCGAAAATCAGACAAAATTAGTTTTAACGTAGGAATACGTTCTTCCATAAGAGTCCTCCGGAACGATCAATGTATGCAATTAATGCCAAAAAAATATATATATTTATAATAAATGCAACGATAAATGTATACAATTGATGTAATATATATATATATATATATATATATTTATTAAAAAATCGTATGGGATATTTATTTTTTTTAAAAGAATATTTTTTTGTCTATTTAGTTGTTATGCACGTGACGATAAATTTATTTAAAGTACCAGAAAAAGAAATCACGTGATCGGCATTTAATAGATTAAATTCTAAAATTTAATCTTTAAAAATTCACCAAAAATCAGAAAATGGAGGTAAAGATTCGAATAAGATTTCATTTTAAAGGAATTTTTATTATCTTTCTCGCGATATAAATTTTATAACCCTCAAAAATTATTATTTTAAATGCAAACTTTAAAAAAAAAGTTACAAAAACAACTTAAAAATTTAATTTAAAAAAATCTAAGAAGAATTTTTCAAAAATCTTTCTTAGTGCACCCTTACACTATAAGAAGAATCGCCATGCAAAATTTCAGCCCTTTAGGTCCAGCGGTTTGGTCTGTGCGTTGAATGTGAGTGAGTCAGTCGGTGAGTCAGTTACGGAACTGTTTTATATATATAGATAACACATGCATACATATAAACATACAAAAGAGGTAAGCAACGATAAGTAATCCTACGTCACCAACCCGTGGTAGTTTCGTTAGAAGTAACTAGTTGATTTTTTTTTTTTTTTTTTTTTTTTTTTTTTTTATTAAGGGGAGAAGAGACTGTTAACCTCCTTTTTAAATTTTCAATATTTTACCATATATCACATGAGTATAATTAATATTCTTTGTTACTACTTTAAAGTCACTTAGAAACCACAAATAAGTATTCTGTGGAAGAATAATACTCGTTTTTCAAGAAATTCTTTGAAAACAATAGAATTTTTCAAAATTCTCCATGTGCATTCACTTTCTTCTGATTTCTTCAAAATTTCTCAAGATTGTTAATGGAAATGCTTTCCTCAATACTATGCACATTCCTTTAAAAACCACAAATATTTTCGAAATATATAGACCATGAAATCAAGTAAAAGTATGCAAAAACATAAAAAAATAACAGAAAAAAATAAAAAAAAAGAATTATTTAAGACTTTAGATTCCCACAAAAAACAAAAAAAATTCAATGCACAATAATGTTTATATACATATGGTACAAGTATATAAAAAAATTAAGGTTTTAAAATGATATGCGTACAATTATGTTTATCTATATATGGTAAACTTACGTTAAAAAATTTAATGTTTTTAAATGATGTAGAATGGTCATGAAAAATGTTAGCATATTTGAATTAATTTTTTTTTTTGAAAAACAGGAATTATTCTGCCAAAATTTTTTTATTTTGAATTCTAAAGGTCTCCAATGTTGTAAAAAATAATATTAATTATTTTCATTCTTTATATACAGTTAAAAAATTGAAAATTAAAAATTTGAGGTTGCAGGTTCCTTGTCTCCTTAATTCCCTATATTTTGAATCCATCCATAAATATACGAATGTAACAAGTCGTTATTTTCTCCTCCTGCAGAAGTGGTCCCAATTTTCGTTCTTGTTAAGGGCTCCTAAGCAAGACATAACAGATAAGTTGAGTGGAGGGAAATTTAAAGAAACGTATTGTGCATTTTTAAAAAAATTGCGCGTTTTTAATTGTTTTCCGTCCAACGTACTTATTGGATATCCTTTTCTGAGTAGCCTATAACAATTAGTGAAATCTAGATCTAAAGGTATCTATACTCAGGAGGTATAAATATTTGCAGAAGTGGGAACTCCCAACGATGTATATTTTCATGTAACATGTTATTAGATTCTGTGTCGAGTTAAATATAGCATAAAAATAAACATAAAATGTAGTATTCACTGTAGTATCAGGCGCCTTTATAGCTAGAAGCTGTGACTGATAGTAATGCTTACTCCACACCAACGGCGACAGCAAAGAAAGACAGACACATTTTGCCGCCTGTCTGTGTGGCTGTTATAAAAGCCTTCACACCGCTAGGAGACGGGGAGAAGAGGCAATCTATTTGCGCATGCGTATAATCTTCTATTTCTTTTCTGATTGGCTCTCGAGCATGGCGGCAGGGACAAAAATTGAACTTTTTCCAACTTGAAACCGCAGAGACGGAGACGAACCGGGGGAGTGAAAATTTTTGTTTGTAATACGCATGCGCAACAACGAAGATACATGATTTTCGTCTCCGTCGCCGTTGGTGTGGAGTAAGCATAAGTTGTAGAAAGAGTGATGTGCAATAGAGGCCACACAGGAGTCTACACAGGACAAAAGTGTGAGAGCGGATGTTACTGACTTCTACGAGGTTTGTGGATAGGGGAGAATGAACCCCCAATCAGAGATTGCAGGACATCGTCGTGGATGGCCTAGGTGGAATTTCCAGGAAGACGGGTGTGACCCCCCCCCCGACAGTTTTTGAAGGCCAAGGCAATGGATAGAGGCAGTGAATATTTGGAAAAGAAAGAGGTAGCACGCTCAGCGAGTTAAGCGAGAGACATTGCAACGGCTTACTGGGAAGATTCTGAGCGAGACCGATATACTCTCAACAAGTAGGCTAGTGTACCAAAAAAATTCATCCGTGTGTAAATATTGTAATTTATATTTTCGTGTATGTATTTGTGGTATTTCAAGTTAAATAAACAGTTTTCGTATGACATCTGCATATTCATTTGAGTGAAAGAACGGGAAAAACCTCTTGACATCAAAATCACACTACAGTTCACTATAAAACGCGTTTTATAAAACGCGTTCAAGTTACATAGTATATACGTTTTAATATTTAAAGTTGGTTCTCCAATTCAGTAGACTGACTGTAAAAATCTCACGACATGTGAGTTATTTAACACACATGTTTGGATAACTCAGTAACGATAACTCAGTTCTATTTTAACTCACTCACATCCGCGTTCAAAAACACGTATAGTGGTGTTTTTAACTCACCTCTTACAATAACCTACACGAAGTGGGTTGCAGAACCCACTTTTTTCTGGCGACTGACCGACTTTTTTTTCTCTCTGCGTTGTGAATACGATAAACAATCGATTTGTCATGCTCAGCTTTTCTGTGATTTCCTGTACGGCTGAGGTACTCGAAGAAACACCAAAGTATTTATCACAAAGACGGAGATTTAAAACATTTTTTGATTGTGCGAGTGATGTGAGGAATTCTAGTACGTCATTTCCCTGTAATGAGTGGTGTGTTTCAATTTCTCAGGATTCCGCCTCAGTATGATTACTATTGAGCAGTGGTATTTGTAAGTGGCACTAACCTCCTTCATAGTGACCTTAGTCACATCTTTACAGACTTCTTTTACTTTTTCTTGAACATATGTTTTTGTAAGGGAATTACTTTCTAAATAAGAAATAAACAGATTTAAAAACAGGGCACTTTTGGTCTAGTGCATGATAAACGCAGTATAAAATCATTTGCTTCACCCTCGTTAAATGGTTCCATTCTAGGACTAAAGTGTGCGGATAACGATATTTTACTCTACCCACATTAAATGGTGGCGTTTTTCGAAGAAACTGTCGACATAAGGAGCAATGAATCGGAAGATTTACGTTACGCATTTTAAGCACAGACTTTCGAGCTTGAAAATTTATGAAAGATAAATTTTACCGTACCTCCTACGACACAAATTGCTTCAACCTTCTATTTCTGTTGATAAAAAATTTCATCTAAGATTTAAAACTCTTCATACGTAATCAAAATTTTAACTGGAGCAGGAGGCAATGCCTCGTAATATATTAACTGTAGCTTATAATTAATTTTCCATAATTGTTTTCATTATTTTGAAACATATTCAGAAGTATTTAAAGGAACTCAGAGAAATTCAGAATTTAAAATTATGTAATGCAGTCGAAACAAGCTTAATTAATAATAAATCGTTTAATTTACGAAATGTTTCTATAACTTCTCTTTTAAAAAGTCTAAGCCTCTCATTTAAAAAGTCTAAGCTCTATCAATTTTAAAAAGTCTAATAATTTGCTTTGTTAGTGTAGATAGAAAAATGTTCGATATCAAGGTTTATACATTTTACATTAATAAAACGACCTCATTTCAGGAGTTTAGATTCGAATAACAAGATTTTAGCAAATATATGCTAAGATTAATTTACATCTGAACTAATACAGTCGGACCTCTATTTAACGAAGTCGCTAAATCCCGAAAAAAAGTTCGTTATATGGAAAATTCGTTAAATAGAGATTCACCTGTTAAAATACTTTCAACTACACAAAACAGATTTGAAAATCATAAACACTAAATATTATTAAAAAAAGTAATTAATCACACCTTTATTTTGTAAATTAATATCTATTTGTTTTATATAGCTTACCGATCAAAAAGAAATCTTCAATGAAAACAAGAATGAATCAAAGCATTGTCCGGGAATACACTACATTTTCAATTTTTAAAAAAAATTATATTAAAATTAATGAATTTTATCGACATTATCGCATTAAACATAACAAATAATTTTAAGCATACATTACCATATACATCCTTAAATTCAATTACTGATAACGTCTGTCAATTTTGTCTAATTTTTTTTTTGTTAGAAAAGATGTTTTCTCTTATAATACGTCTCTCACTTTTGCAATGGACAGTGTGTGTGTGGGGGGGGGGAGGGGAGGGGAGGATAAAGGATGAAATGAAAACATCGAAAGCGATTTTACTGCTCTCGGTGAGTTAGGCGACTGTTAAAGCCTGTTCAAAGGTCATTGATCACCATAAAATGTGTTTAAAAAAAGAATAAATTTGAAATGTTCACAAACATTTTGAGAAATAGGGAGAAAAAAATATTGGATCACAAGAAAAAGTTCGTTAAATAGAGAATGCACTTCGCTATTTGGAGGTTATTTCACGAAGAAATTCGCAATATTTTCTTGGCTCCAAGAAAAAGTTCGCAAAATAGAGGAATTCGCAAAATAGAGGTTCGTTAAATAGAGGTCCGACTGTATTTAAATTTGGAAAAACTTTAGTGAAGAAATTTTTTTTTCTCAAAATACAATCTAAATTAGTCAGCTGTAATTTTTATCGTCTAAATAAGGCCTGCGCAACTCGAAATATGAGGCGTTGAAAGGCAAAGTGGTGTAAGTCACTTTTTCAACTTTTTTCATTTGGGGACAAATATGTAATCTCCATGTTCAATTTATGGTGGAATTGTAAATAGTTATTATTTGCAATATTGTAATAATTGTTATGAATTATAATTTGTTCAATTTATGGTGGAATTTTTTGTAGTTTTTGCAGTTAAACTCTTTTGTCACTTTTGTTACACCACTTGACTTACTGACTTACACCACTTTGCCTTTCACCGCCTCATATGATGAGTCAGCTGTAATTTTTATCGTCTAAATAAGGCCTGCGCAACTCGAAATATGATGAGTCAGCTGTAATTTTGATGAGTCAGCTGCAATTTTTATCGTCTAAATAAGGCCTGTGCAACTCGAAATATGATGAGTCAGCTGTAATTTTGATGAGTCAGCTGTAATTTTTATCGTCTAAATAAGGCCTGCGCAACTCGAAATATGATGAGTCAGCTGTAATTTTGATGAGTCAGCTGTAATTTTTATCGTCTAAATAAGGCCTGCGCAACTCGAAATATGATGAGTCAGCTGTAATTTTGATGAGTCAGCTGTAATTTTTATCGTCTAAATAAGGCCTGTGCAACTCGAAATATGATGAGAGCCATAGTACTTTATGGAAAGGTCCTGCGGACCGAAAGAAAATTGGATAGATAGCAACGTGAAAAATATTTTATTTAGCAAAAAACAAAATTACTAATGATTTTAAATAAATATTAGTATTCATTGTTTATATATTCCTTTCGCAATATAATAAATCTAAAAATAGTAGTCCGGATTTTTTATATTTATGTCTTTACAAGTCTTTGAGGGCCACAGAGCGAGTGCTATCAGACCGTAAGTGGGCCACTGGCCGTATGTTATGCAGACCCCCTCTAGAAATGCCTCCAACTACTGAACAGTATATTGAAAGCTTTCTTTATTAATTATAACTTTAAAAATATTTAAAACTAAAAACTAATTATAACTAAAAGTAAAATTTTTATAATTTCATTTTGTTATAGTCAGATTTATCAAGTCATTTCCCTGTTAAAACTGAGAGTGAACTACAAATCTGTGCTCAGATGGAAAAATGTCATAAGTCACTTTTCTTAAAAAAAATTGAGTTTTCATATTCCGGATTCTCGTTCGCCGATATTTTCTACTTATTGTAACTACTGTAAGTAACAGCCAGTTATTTTTCTGAAACATTGCTACTGCTCATGTGGAAGAAATTACTGATTTTTCATGACATCTTGAATCTTAGAATTGCTGTCACGTAAAAAAAGTGACTTATAACTTTTTGCCATATGAGCACAGAAATTTTTTATCTTATTAAATAATTTATTACTGGACTGTTTTTATAGTCATGCCTGTATTCTAACAAACACTGAAATCTTTTAATCCATGGGTTTGTCGGTGCATTGGGTTTCAAAGAAAAAGAAGGAATTATTGCTTAAAGGTAGATGCTGTTACAATCAAGATTATCAAAGTGTTGCAGCAGGCAAATCAAATGAACTATGTACATAGTCTTGTAAATCGTTTTAACTATAAGTGTGCTCAAAATGAAAGCGAGACTTTGGGTTTTTTCTGTAATGGTTTATTGTTTGGAATATGTAAACTTGCAAGGCGTAATAGCGATACAAAAGCTACGTATCCGCTACACAAAGTCATCCCTGTCGGTTCAAGCAAGAGTCCCAGCACTTCACTACATTTAGGATGACCTGAGCGAATAATGTCCGTTGTTGTCTGTGCAACTAATCTTTAACGATGTCCTGGACCTCTGCATCATCAGCGTTCCTTCAGAGCCTTTTTCAGTGGGCCGAAGATGAGATTACTAGATTATCCTCTGAAAAGCAATTTCATTATTTTTTCATTGTAATTATCCTAAAATGTACTCCGTAGCGAAGCACGGGTATTCATCTAGTTATAACATAACAGTTCATACATTTAAGTTACCCATTACCTCCAACTAAATAAAGAGCACGCCGATCACACGAGTCCCTGACTCGACTCGACTCGACTGAACTAACATCACAAGCTGCAATTTGTGGGATGTCTTCCTCACGGTTACCGTTAACTTGCCAAAGTTACAATTGCAGTTACATAGAAAAGTAAACGTGACTACATAATCACATCATCACACTTATCCAAATTAATAAATTATTATGAAGCATTATGAAATGTAGCAACAGAAAAGGTTCACTTTAATAATTTCACAATGATTAAATGATGAAACAATACCTTATAATTATATAGAAAGCCAAGTAAAAATCACTAGCACGTTCATTTCTTGGTTACCTAACATAGTTGTTAATCAAAACACTTCTCAGTCGCAATAGATGATTCATATTCAAACAAATGAACGTTAAGCGAGGCGAAAAAGTCAGATTATTTTTCGGCCAATTAATCTTTCAGCTCATTTTACGACAGTCTTCGATGGAAAATAGTTGTTTGTTATTTTCTGCAAATTCTTCAAACTGTCAAAGGAAACACGGGGGTAAAGTTTCTTTGCTTAAGGATTTATTTTGATTTTACAAGAACTCGACGTCAAAATATCGAAAAAATTGTATAATCGAACAAAATGATTTTCACAAGAAAAAAATATGAAAACCCTAAAAAAAAGGTATTAAAAAAATTCTGTAACCCTTTTCCAATTTTTCTGTTTTGTCCATTTTTCTATTATGATCTAGTGTGCTTACATTTGATTTAATAAAATTTAGGATCTAACCTCCCATAATTATTCCCATTGAATAATACATGAAATTAACTAGTTTAACGTCCGATATCTATGCAATAATTCCATTAAATGTACATATTTTATAAATTTATTTCATTTTATTGCAAAATCCATCCGTAATTTATCAAATAGAACCAAATTAGTATATCAAAAAAAATTTCAAAAACTCATTCAAATATCTTTTACAATTACGGCACTTTAAATACTGCAACGTATAAAAAATACAAAGTAAGAAAAATGTCTTATAAGATTTCAACTTTAATAACAATCAGGAAAAATTAAAAGAATTAAAGACAGTTTTATTACAATTATAATTAACATATCGTCTCAAAAACACTGCCTCAATGATTAAAAGGTATCGTAGCACATTTTAGAGGGAAAAAAACTTTGAAAAATCGGTATTTTCTCCCTTTTTTATCAATTTAAAGAGGGTGAGTGCCCTGAAAAATTCAATTTATTGAACTCTTTAGGTAGAATAAATACTTTGATCTGTGCGATTAGGGTTTTCTTTTGAACTCATTTCAGATTTAAAAATGTTAGAGATAAATCAAGGCGGTTTACGATTAAATGTATAGAAACAGCAGATTTTTATTCTTAAACACTTGATTATATTCTTGAAAAAATAGTGACTTAAACAATTTTAATTTTTTGAAATTATTAATTTGGGCTAATTATTCTCTCAGAGCAATTAAGATGCTTTAAAAGATGTCGCCTGAGTTAAAAAAACAATAATCTCAATGCTCTAATTTTCGAACATATAAAGACTCATTTTTCCGTTCATTTACATGGCATGAATACCAAGAGAGCCTAGTGGTAGCACTCTGGCCTTCGAACGAACGGTGCTCAGTTTGAATCGCGAAAAGCTTCAACTAATGCCTTCGTATCTGCGTTGGATAAGGGCGCGTTAAATACGTAGGCCGGGAAGTCCTTCCATGTGGTCAGACAGAGGGAGAAGGTACAAGCTCTTTCCCGATGTCGCCCTGGAGAGTGTTCAATGAGAATGTGACACCTGGCTAAGTCGGACTCTGACCCAAGTGGTGCCATGGTAAACTGGAGCCTCATTCCTCGGGTAGCAGCCATTTATGGACTTGATTTGGCGTGTTTCAGCCAAGAGGACATAAGTCAAAATCCAACAACAACAATATCTACGTTTAGTGCTGATTGATCTTGGCGGTAAAAATTCATTTTATGTATAGTTTTAAGAAATTTTTTATCAGAACGTTAAAAATATCGTGACTTTCTAAAATCCTTTGAGTATTAGAATATACTTCATTTTTCTAAAATTATAAATATTAGGAAATTACTTCATATTTCCTTCCCTAACGCAGGAGACACTTCTCTAGAGGTTTTCATCCTTGCGTATGAACATACATACATACATGCACACACACACATATATATATATATATATATATATATATATATATATATATATATATATGTCGAATTTGGTATTTCACGCCCAATTTATTGCGTATATTCTGAACATATCATATTTTACTTGGCAGTCAGTGGTCCGGTGGCGAGATAACTCATACCTTGATAAATTCCAGCAATGCAGTCAATTAAGCTCTCTACTCACAAAGACCAGTCGATACACTTTCCGAAACATATTTATTAAATTTCTTTAAGACTCTCAGCTCCATCAAACGTTATTTAAACCCCCACCCAATTTAAAATTCGTGCGCCCAAGGGCACCACGTCTATTCCCGTTCCTAAATCGCCATGGCTCTGAAGATTAATCCCTTTGTTCAAAAGCTTTTAATTGATTACGCATGCTCAACTGACGCGTTATGACGCTCATTACTTCTGCGTGACCTAACATAGACTTTTCTACCGTGTTCTATTGATGATCAAGCATTTTCTTTCTTAGCGCGAAGCTCAAGGCTATAATTTTAATTTTAGATTCTCCTCGTGGATCTTCGGAAATTGGATCAAATCCAAACCTTAAATCGATTTTTACCGCGATGCATTTACTCCCATTATTTGAGATCTCCCAGTCTTAAATTGATAATTCTTATTTCTTTCTAAACAAAACCCCGTTTTAAGCTCGCGCGATCGACCCCCCCAGATATAAGCATTACATATATATATATATATATATATATATGTGTGTGTGTGTGTGTGTGTGTGTGTGTGTGTGTGTATATAATATTTATGTACGCATTTATCAAAACCAAGAAAAGACGTAGTTGGTTTACATCAGATCGATGCACAAAAATACCTAAAAAATGTCTTTTATTGTGTTTTTAATTTTTAATTCTTTATTTTGGATAAAGGCAATATTTTAAAAGTGAAAAATAAATCAATGCTTCGAACACATTATTTATTGCATAAAGACCTTACAAAGAAAAAAGTGTTATGAGTCGAAAGGTTAGATTGGAAATCTATTTCTGATCTAAAAAATTATAATGGAAAAAATATTTCAAATACTACTAAAATGGTATATTAAGTGGAGATTTCAGTGACTCGTTTTATGTTAAGTTCCTTAGAATTTATTTCATTACATTTTTAGCCAGTAATGTATCTCCAATCTAAGCTATTTAATAATATCAAAAATTTTTAAGAGCGTTTTTGGAATAAATTGAATATTACGCGCTTTTTTTCCCCTTTCTAAAAAGAAACTCAAAAAGATTGGGTATTGTAGAAGCAAAATGGTATAATTCCCCACGGTGTGTGGCCAAGAACGAATCTATTGTAAAGGCTGCAGAGGCAGGGATAAATAGGGACTTGTAAACCAGGAGGAAATAGGAGAATAGCTGTCGGTGGGCCAGTGATAGCGATCTAAAGTCTATAAATATTGCAAGATGGATGGTCGTTATTTTATGGCCCACAGAAAAACCTTCAGATGTAAGGGTCAAAGTGGTATTGAAAAGGAAAATTATGGTGGGGAGGTACTTCGTAGACTATGGACAGGGGCAGTATAATAAGGAACCAATTGGGGCAGGAACTAATGAGAGAAAAACAGCCCACTGCGCAATGAAAAAGAGGGGCGGTCCAGAATGTCCCCTACATCTCCAGATGTAGGCAATTTTTAACCTTAAAACAATGGATGCCTGCGTGTGTTGGAGCAAGCAAGGAAGACATGGCCTTTGGCCAAGGAAGGCATTGGCCTTTAACATACATATATTTAATGATTCACAAAATTCAATTAAAGTGTAATTGCTACTAGCACAATATTCTCTTCCATATTAACATTTCACATACGAGAACTCAGAAGCAGAGGCAAACTATATGGTCAATGTACTGATTTTTAGAGTCTATGGGGAGGCACTTACTACAGCTGATGTATGCAGCGATGAAAGATGGCATCGACGACAGGGACCCACAATCATCTCATATACAGGAACATCTTGGCGGGTTACTAGCACTTCTCCTAGTCTCTGAGGCAGTCGAGACTCATCATCTGAGCTCTAAGAAAAAAGTCCGAGATCAATCTGGACCTCCTCTCCTATTCCTTTCGTGCTTGGAGGGGCTGTTGTCCGTTTGCAGGGGGGGTCATTCTGGCTCCCCAGCAAACGGACATTGATAACTTGATTCATAACTTGATTTCTAGTATTGTCATACTTGGTTTCAAACAATTACATCAAATGTAATCGGATACCGTAAATATCATCACCTTCAGCTTCCATCTTGAAGAAGATAGATCAAATTCAAAATAGGTCACTTAGAATCATAACTGGCAGGCCTTGTTCCCTAATCCCCCATTACTGCGATGGATCTCCCAACTGCCATTGAACCACTTAGTTTACGGACAACAAATTTATTTATTTATGTAAACGCATGAAGAGGTTAGGCATAAATTATTGGGATTCCTATCGGTCACCTAAAAGAAGACTTCAAACGTAGGACAACTTCATTGTCAGGATTCAAAAATCAACTGTTCTCTGGCATCTTCAACTTGCCAACCGCCAACTGTTCACTTTTGTCACACCAAAATTTATGAGGGTTGCCTAAATTATATTGTTCATGTGTCAAAGAAGAATTCGCCAGATTGGGAATTGAACGTAGTAGTCCTTGAGACCAGAGGGACATTTTACTCTCTTACACCATGAATCCATATTTTCACTGATGGCTCAGTGAAAATAAGTTCTCTGAGGAAGTCCGTACCTGGGCTAGGTTAAAAGTGCACTTATCTGATTTCCAATTATCTGCTCCCATTGGAAAACTGGCCTCAAAATTTGATAGTGAGACTGAAACGGCTCTGCAAGCGCTTGTGTTTCTCCAGTTCTTTGAAGATAAAATCGTCGTTTACATTATTGATTCTAAGGCTGTTAATCTTTAATTGATAAATACTCCCACCTAAGTCTGCGGAGCTTTTAAAAGGCCTATTACTGGATCATCAACATCTAAGAATGAGTAACAGCATTGTTCTGCAGTGTTGTTGTTGTTCCTGATCCCTGTCACCCATCAGAGCTAGATTATGTCCATGATACCGCCCACTCTCAAGAAGTCAATGTCCAACTTTGGCCGCTGCAGAAGATCTTCCTTTTCAATTCCCCAGCACACTAGGAAATGATCCGGAGTGGCTTGGCTTTTGGAACATTTGGTACAAGTTGGAAACTTTTTCTCCTTGTCGGTATAAGTCAGTGTTCTGAGGTGGCCACTACGAAAACTAGTTATTGTTGTTTGCTCTTGTCTGCTGCACCGGAGGGACAGAGGACCACCGGGGCGATTACCCTGGTACCAGTCGTGCACGGGGGGATGGTGAATGCAGACCGTACATGACAGTTATGTTTAGAATACAGTTCAGTAAATGTCAGAGGCGCCGGCCTATCAATAGACACGCCAGCACCTGTTTTTGTCAGGGTATCAACAATCTCGTTGCCAGCAAGGTCTACATTGGGAAGGGATCCACTGTAAATGAATCTCACGAGATGAGGACAGCCGCTTCAGCTTGTCCAAAATAGCTACGCCCGTATTGTTCTGCAGTGTTTTCCATCCCCACTGCAGAGTCTTGAATGGAATAATGAGAAAGCAGGGTTCTTGTCTGAACAGGGTAGCTATCAATATTAACATGCCTATGGTTTTAGCAATTATCTTTACAATTTCTCCTTGCCAATGTATTCAGCAAAGGTAATTATGAATTACTGTTGTAATAGACTTATTCTAAAGTTATGTATCATCCAGACTAATTGAAAACATAGGGAGAGACTTTTACCATCAGAACGCCAAACCTAGATCAGAAGAGCTACTTTACCTGCTTAAAACTTTCAATAGGCCATGATTATTGTATCTATTTGGTATTTCAGAGAATCCTGATTGCTTACCTTGCCTTGAAAGCGACAACAGAGTACCTCTCCCTTTATCCGTGTTCGGAGAGCCTGAGATCAGCATTTGAGTTTTTCTGTCTGGACACTTATCACAAAAGCAATATTGTTTATTGGAATACTATATAGGTGGCCAGTGCTGCCAAAGTCATGGACGTAGGATAAAAAAAAATAATTTCCCGTATGCGATCTGTACCTGTTGGCATATGCACCAAGGTATGGCCAGTCCTTTCACTCTTTGATCACTGTTTTGCATTCTGATCAAGACCCTCTTATAACTCGATTCGGTGGATTACAACTTCAAATAATCCACCTTTGAAGAGATGTCTTTTTTAGACTATTTCTCTCACAAATTTCGATACTTCTAAAACAAAATATCTGCATACATTCAAGACTCAAATTATTTCTATAAGCTTGCTGACTATTTGTAAACAACCGCAGCATTATTTTTTTATTTAAAGTTTCTAACACAATTCTCTTATAAAGTCCTAAGATATTTTCATATATATAAATTTTACACACACACACATACATATATATATATATATACAGTGTCCATAATTAAGCTTCCCTACTTTAAAGTTGTCTACAGTCGAAACTATTGTTCAGAAAGTTATGAAATTTTGTGTAGGACATATTGAAGGGATGGGTATTTGTTTGAGCGAATAAAAAAATAGTTCAAAATTTCCCCACCAGAGGGCGTTTTGATGAATTACACATTTAGCCAACATTTACTATAGTTAAAAAAATATTACAACAAGACATACTCAACATGACGGCCATCATTTTCAGCTACCATTTGAAATCGTAAGATAGCATGTTCTTCAGTTGGCCGCAATGTGCCTGGGGAAATGATGAGAACATGTGAAATGCTGTCTTTCAGATCAGGTATAGTTCTTGGCTTATCAAGACTGACTTGAGGTTTCACATGCCCCCAAAGCCAAAAGTCGCATGGGTTGAGATCTGGGGATCGGGGAGGACACACATTAGGAAAGTGGTGGCTGATGACACGTTCTTCTGTAAAGTGATTTCTGAGAACGTTCTTAACACGAAAGCTAATGTGTGGAGGAGCTCCATCTTGCATAAAAATTGTTCGTGAAAGGCACTGACGTGATTGCAGATCCGGAACAATTTTATTTAGTAACAAGGATGCATATCGCTCCCTGGTGACCGAGCTTGTTACTGACCTCTAGCACTTAATTCCTAGAAGAAATACGGGCCGAGAATAAAAAATGGAGAAAATCCACACCACACGGTTACTTTCGGTGAATGCATCTGAACATCTAAGATTAAACGCTGATTTTCTGGTTCCCAAATTCGACAGTTGTGAGTGTTCACCGAACCGTCCAAATAATAGTGTGCTTCGTCGTTCCACAGGATAGTCCAAGGCCATTCTTCACCAACCTGAAAGAGAGCAAGAAACTGATGTGAGAACCGCTGTCGAGCCTCGAAATCATGCGTAAGCAACCTCTGCACAATTTGAAGCTTGTACGAATAATACCGGAGGATATTCCGCATGACCTTCTGGACAGTTGAACGGCGCAGATCCAATGCTTCTGCCACACGATGGACACTGGTACTATCCTGTTCGTGGGAAGAGTTGTCCTCTTCCACCTGAAGCGCAACCTTCTCTACAGCTTCTGCGGAAACAGGTTTCCTTCCTCTTCCAGAACGAATGGTAAAAAACAAGTGTCTTCAAATTTTTCCACCATTAATCGAAGACCTTTAACAGTCAATGGACCTTTTCGTATCCCCTTCAAACTCCGAAATTTTCGCAAAGCAACTAGTGCTGAATTGTCGTTTTGGTAAAGCAATTTTACTAACAAAGCTCGATCTGGTAATCTTAACGATGACATTCTGATTAGCAATAGCAAGCACGCTGAAAACAAAGTCTCCATGAAATATTCTAGGTTTTATAACATCTTCTGCTATACGTTGGAAAAAATTAATTTTCATATTTGTTTCTTCTTTGTTCCTTCAAATCTTTTGTAAGAAAATTGATTATCAAACAAGTTTCCGATCGACTTTGCAATCACTTTAAAGATTGTAAAATTTAGTGAGTATCAGTTATTGTGTTAGGCCTCCTGTTTTTTCTGATCTCGTTAAGAATGTTGAAAGTCTTGCTGTCTTGAGAAATTTTGTTTGTAATTTAAATTTTTTAATTTTTCTTGTTTTGTGTTTTTCACTTACTTCAGTAAGCCTCATGTTATACCTTGTGGTGCATGAGGAGATTAAAAAATATTAAATAAAGAACCAGTCGTAAATGTGCAATTCATCAAAAATGCCCTCTGGTGGTGAAATTTTGAACTAATTTTTTTATTCGACAAACAAATTCCTACACAAAATTTCATAACTTTCTGAACAAGAGTATCTACTGTAGTCAACTGTAAAGTAGGGAAATTTAATTATTTACACCTTGTGTGTGTGTATATATATATATATATATATATATAATCATAAAGAAATTAATAAATTCGGGAAGCAACTACGGTTATTCTTAAAAATTATTAGTATTGTACAGAAGGTCGTTCTCACTTTATGGAAACGATTTTGTAATTTGTTCTTGGCGTTTGCATTTTGAGATAAATATTTGGCAACTTCAGAATAATCGCCTGCTATTGTTTTGCTTCTATTGGAACGTAAAATAAAAGATTTATTTTGAAAATGGTTCCTAAAATTGATAGATGGCTCGAAGGTTACTTAACTGCACTTTCCGGGGAGTAATATTTGTATCAACAAATTATAAAGTGGTGTAAAAATTTCGGTTATAGCATTTCAAAAACAGATGTTCATAATATATTAAATTTAAAAAGGAAAAAGTCTAACTGAAAGTAAAAATGAAAACATGGCCACTAAACCTCATCCTAAGAATGTTCGAACGCAGGTAAATATCAAGAAAGTGAAGTCTCTGATCCTAAAAGAAAATACGCCTACTCAAATATCTAGTGCATCGAAACTAGGAATGTCTTCTGGCACTGTAAGTAAAATCATTCATAAAGATTTGAAGTTAAAAAAGGTGTTTAAACCTAAAGTTCATCTGCTTTTACCAAGCCATATTGCTGAAAGAAAAAAAAATTGTAGAAAATAGCATGAAAAACATCCATTTGCTGAAAAATGAAAATCTGTGGTAACACTCGATGGGGCATGGGTGTACACTCAAGAGCCTAATCATTATGACCACCTGTCAATAACGAGTTGGCCCACCTTTGGCGCGCAACACAGCTTCAACCCGCCTTGGCATGGATGCCACAAGTCCTTGGAAGATGGCCGGAGACAGATTGTACCAGATGTTTAAGCAACGGTCACGTAAATCCGAGATATTCCGAATTGGTGGTCTTTGAAATCTGAGCTGCCGTCCCATGACATCCCAAATGTGTTCTATCGGATTGAGATCCGGTGAGTTAGGCGGCCAGGACATTAACTGGAATTCAGCACCATGTTCCTGGAACCACTCCAACACAATTTTAGCCTTGTGACACGGGGCGTTGTCCTGTTGGAACATTCCATTTCCAGCTGGAAAAACAGAGGCCATGTAAGGGTGCAACTGGTCCGCAATGATGTTCAGATACCCTGTAGCATTCATGGTCTGCTCTACCACAACCACGGGTCCTAGATACGCCCAAGAGAACGTCCCCCAAAGCATAATACCGCCACCACCGGCCTGTGTATGACCTACTGTACATTGAGGGAGCAACAGTTCGCCTGGAAGACGGCGTATCCTGACATGGCCATCGGCGTGATGAACGACAAACCGTGATTCATCTGACCAGGCAACTCTCTCCCACTGATCCATGGACCAGTCGCGATGTTCCCGGGCCCAGCGCAGGCGCAGTTGGCGATGACGCTTGGTCAGCAAAGGCACACGAGTGGGACGTTTGCTGAGTAGCCCCATATCCAACAGTGTCCGCTGAACAGTGTGCTGCGATACTATTCTACTTGGCCCTGCATTGTATTGGGCTGTCAGCTGAGCCACTGTCTGGCTCCGGTTTTGCTTCACCATGCGAGACAGTCTCCGACGACCTTTTCTTTGATAGCGTGTGGAGTCCAACACCATGTCGTCTACTGCTGGTTTCACCATCATTTATCCACTTTGCATAAGTACTAACAACTGTATGTCACGAACAACCCACGAGTCGTGCAGTTTCGGAAATACTTGTTCCGAGCCTTCGAGCCATTACAATCTGCCCTCTATCAAAGTCGCTTAGATCCGCAGCCTTTCCCATCACACACAGAAGTAAGTGAAAGAGTGATTCTTCAGACTCTCCAGCAGCAGTTAAATACCACTTCCACCTGATCACGTGCCTTCCACGTCATCCAGGCGAATTCATTGCAAAATGTAGGGGTGGTCATAATGGTTTGGCTCTTGAGTGTATTTAAGTGACTGTAGTAAAAAAAGATCAATTTTCTATTGCTCAACTGACGGGAATGACCGTAGGAAATGGCTACGTCAGTGTACAGAAAAGTCCTCAAAGGAGAAAAGTCTCTGGTAAAGCCTAAATTGATTCACTCTACTATCAGCAGAATATTTTAGAACCAATTTTTGAAGAAGAAATTCTAGCCTTATATGGAAAGGACATTGATAAAGTTAAGATTCTTATGGACAAAGCCTTTAGTCACACGTCTAAATCAACTGCAGCTTATTTTGCAAAGAAAGAATCACATACAGGAATAAAATGTATCCCTTTTAATGAAATACCTGCAAAAGTACCTGACTCTTCTCCAATAGACTTTTGATATTTCGGTTTTTTAATACGAGCCTTAGGAAAACGGCATCTAAGAACACTGAACGGTCTTTGGAAAACGGTCCAAGAGGAATGAGGTAAAACTGACATGGCAGTAGGAAGCAAAAATTTTCTTTCATAGAAAATTTGAGCTAGAGCTATTGTCAAGAACCATGGTATCAGATAGAAGCAAATCACCGCATAAAATAAGGCATTTATACATAAAACTTAACTATCAAAATCGTTTCCATAAAGTGCGAATGACCTTCTGTATAACTACATACACTTAACTAAAAAAGTTTAAGGAATGCAGGAAATAACTATATTTATTAAATAAGAAATTACTATATTATTTCACAAACCTGAATACAGATCCCATATTAACGTGTTCGGTTATAAAAAAAACCTAAGGCTTCTTAACTTTAACGCATACAAAATGTTATTGCTTTATTTCGAAACTGCTCGAAATACGTAGCTATGGAAGCTTAGTGACATTATAACTAATCCTGATGAAATCTTTAAGATAAATTGATAAATATTTTCTCTATGATTCAATTCGCTGAAATAAGCTTACGTATCACGAAAATCCTACCATTTCTCTACCTGGAATCTACTTTTTTCTTCTTCTTACATTTGTAACGCTTCAACACGTAGGAGAATAAATACAGAAGCAAAATTAAGAAACAGAAAAGATTACATTACGGAACTCGTTCCTATGAGCAAGTGATGCAATCTAGAAGCTACTCATAATCAACTAGCTGTCATAAAAACGTGTGTAAGTCGAATCAGGTAATGATTATAATCTAAAAAAAAGGCTTAACTCCATTTGCAGTTCTCATTTTCACCTCTCATGTGAAAGTAAGATGTATTACATATACAGGAACACATTCAATATTCAGTTCATTAAACTATTAAATGATATATGTGAGAAGGATAAATAGTTTTTAAGAGTCTTAAATGTATTTTGAATTGGAATATATATTCATGTATGAATGTGTTATATTTAGAATGTGATATATAAATATTTTGTTAAAAGTTCATTGGTTGTTGTACTTGTCACTAATCCCCCTGGCCGGATAAAACCCACCAGATTCAAGTTCATTGATAGCATGTTTAATATATGTAATATTAGTAAATTTTACACAGTAAAGTTATTTTTGGAAACATTTGGGAGGATATTAAATGGAAATAAGATATCCAAAAGGGCACTTTAATTTCCTTGGAGCCTACGGTCAAATCTTTGGAGCCTACGCACAAATCTCAAATCATTTAAATGTTAACACTCGAAACATTTTATGACGTCATATTCTATACAATAACAGAACATAATGTACACCGACCGATTCAAGTAATTTCCATTAATGTATAGAGAAAAAATATATTTGTGTGATATTTTACTTGGATAGTTAAACCAATGACGTCAGGATATCCAAACTGTTGTTTGCCTTAATTTCTCACTATAATTCTTCACAACTCAGTGTCAAATTTGAATTGTTGTTAATTTGATGATTTTGAGAATCATCAAACATTCCTGACCTGTTGTTTTCCATTACTCATTGCAATGAATGGTCAAGAAGTAAATCTGAAGCAATCGTTATGTTTTTGAGGTCTTAACGAATCATATTATAAGTCCCACACTTGTAATACAATTGATGGAAGAAGTAGATCGTTTCTATTTTAACAAAAGTATCATTACGGATGTTCGCTGCCCTACAAGTTTAATTATTTTCCCGCAGTGAACTTTCTTTTCTTTATTTTTCCTTTAGAAAATTAATCAAGAGTACTTTGTGCATCTATTTTGCTGCCCAAAAATAATGAACCCCAAAATAAGTTAACAAATGTTAAAAAATGCATACATCAAAACACATCACTGGCGATGTCCATGATAGAGCTTCAGCTGCTACATACATAAAACTTAATTTTCAAAAAGTCCCCTGTTTGCAAAAGCTAAATCTATGTCATTAGCTTTTGCAAACAGGGGAATTAAAATATATACATCAAAGTTACTTCCATACAATATAAACATTTCAAACTTCTAGTGCGGAAGCCTCTAAAATGCTACCAATCCTCTGAACGAAGTTTTAGAAGTTCTCTATAGATACAGGAATCCAAGGATGGTAGTATGATATACAAGCATTTACTCTAGACTAAAATATGAAAGAATTCCACTACAACTTTTTTATCCAATATGTTGTTCTTTTATCTTTTGGCTTGAGACAGATCTATTTTTCTTCCTAGAGGCTAAAAATTCTGATACTTGCTTTGACAGACTTAGAACAGTAATCTTCTCATTGAGGTCCTCAATACCATACTTCAAAGAAATTGAAAAAGCTTCTTTAGTATTCAGTTCTACTGCGAAAGAATGTGTTATATTAAAAGCCTGCATTAAAATTACTTCTTTTAGACAGAAGTATGGATAAATAACATTACCTACTTTCTTGTCCGATAAGTTGAAATTTTATCTTCCCACCTTAGAGAGTTATTTTTCCCGTCTGAAATGTGCCGTCTAGAAGCTAAAAGCTCGGATTCTTTCTGGAACTGAAGAGATGTTGTGTAAGATCATTAAACTCGTCTTTGGAGATCGCCTAACCTGTTGACAAGCTGTTTTCATATTGAGTTCCTCTGCTACCACCTATGTTACATATGAAACCTGAAAGTATAATAATGTAAACAATTCAACACAAACTAAAACCTATAAAGTGTGCATAGACAGCCAAACAAATTAATTGACAACCTACCCTAGCGTTGAAAACATTTCACTTTTCAATAAAAGAATGCGCAGTTGAAACAAATCCTCAATTTGAAAACGGACAAATATAGCTAAAACTAAATATTTCAACAGAGATAGATAATTATAGGAAGAATGTAGACAGAAATGAACAGAAATCAGGCACTTGGGGCTCTACGCACCATAAGGCAAAATTCTGTAGTAGTGACGGAACTAAGCCAAAAATCGAGGTAACCATCTGGTCACGTCATCAGGGAGCCTAACCAAATCAGTTACCTCAAGGGGGAACTTCCTGAATAGGATTCAGGTCTAACCAAACGACATCCCAAGGCCCCGAGATCCGCATTGAAACAGAACTACATTCTTCCTATAATTTTCTCTGATTTTTTAGACCATTTTTATAGACCAGATGCTAAAAGCTCAGATGCCTACGCTGAGAGATCCAGGCCTTGTTTCTGATCACTGAATTCTTTGGTAAACATACGAGGTGCTGAAAATGTGCTTTAATATTCAGGTCTAATGCTTACATTTATGTTATGTTCAAAACGTGTATTTTTTAAATATCAGAGAACGAAAGGTTAGACAGTGTCTTAAACACAGATATTGAACCGTCTTCATAGAATGGCACAGATCATGTAGCTGAGTGTTAATCAGGTTATTCGCATTTTCATTTCTTGTAAAATTGGACGCTTTTCACAATAACAAAAAAAAGTAACAATCCTCGTTGTTTCTCCGTCATAGATACTTTTAACCTTTAGCTTACCGTGCCCATTTTTCTGATTCCCTCTTTAGAACGGGAAATTTCATCTCCCCTTTATAAGAACGAAAGGGGTTAATACATATATATATATATATATATACATATATATATATATATATATATATACAAATATGTATATATATATATATATATATAAATATATATATATATATATATATATATATATATATATATATATACATATATATATATATGTATGTATGTATATATGTTCATTCTTGGTCCTGTATTCTTGGGATACATGCCATCCCAACCCGTCAGGAAAAGGTTAACGGCTTTTTTAAAACTTTTTAGAGAGCCCAAACTTTTCTTTCTCCATGGTTCAAAATATAAAAGTCATATTATGAATCAGTAATTTTCCCTTTGTCTTTGAAGATTAAATTCTCCACAGTTATAGAATCGCGCGAAAAAAAAACTGTTTAAGAAACCTCTTCTTATTTCACATTTATCCTTAAAAATCTTCGCATATAAGGATTAATAAATAAGATACGATTTTTTGAGATGGATACCCAAGTAATGCAATAATTTTAAGAGTGTTAATTTTTGCAGTAAACATGCAGTTGCTGGGTCTGTATAGTTATTTCAATTTCATACCAAGAAGAGGTTTCAAAATTATTCGTCGTCAAAAGTTATAAAAAAATTATTTATAAATTTTTGGCAACTTAAAGAGCAAGGAGGTAATTTTTTAGAGTAATTTCTTCTTGAGAGAATTGTTTTTTAACTTTTACTATTAACTGAAACTATTGAACACATATCAATTTAAATGTTACAAAAAAATAACCTTTAAAAATGTCATAGAGACACCTCAGACCAAGTTTTCAATTTAAACTTTTGAAAGATGAAAAATTCCATAAGGAGCGCTTATTGTTTTACAAATCAGGATATGTTGTATAAAATTAGAAAGTAGAAAAATAAGAAGATAATTACTGTAATTTAAAGTTCATAGAGTTCATATAAGATAATACTGTTTAATCCGATACTATACATGCTAAAAATATTCTTAAACTAGTTATCTCTTTACAAAATAACACATAGATATTACAGTACATTTAAGAACTTTACAACACGTTACGCAAAGACTGCAAAGAATAAAGAGGCTATTTCTAGCAATGAGATCTTCGTAGAAACATACGGTTTGCCTTATTTCATTCTGCAAGCTCTAGAAATTGTATTAAAGAAGGAAAATAAAAACGTTCTTTGATTGAAAATGTGTTCCGAATCCCTTTAATGAGATTGAACTCTGCTGCAGATGCCAGAAACTTCCAAATTGAAGTACAATATCCAGTTGAACGATATCCAATAACCCCAAATTTAGAGCCATTTCATAAAAACAGTAATAATTTTTTTTAATTTAGCGCCGGCAAAATACTCAAAATCCTTTGAGTTATCATTGCCTTCTCAACAAAGAGCGCTTATTGTTTTACAAATCAGGATATGTTGTATAAAATTAGAAAGTAGAAAAATAAGAAGATAATTACTGTAGTTTAAAGTTCATAGAGTTCATATAAGATAATACTGTTTAATCCGATAGTATACATGCTAAAAATATTCTTAAACTAGTTATCTCTTTACAAAATAACATATAGATATTACAGTACATTTAAGAACTTTACAACACGTTACGCAAAGACTGCAAAGAATAAAGAGGCTATTTCTAGCAATGAGATCTTCGTAGAAACATACGGTTTGCCTTATTTCATTCTGCAAGCTCTAGAAATTGTATTAAAGAAGGAAAATAAAAACGTTCTTTATTGAAAATGTGTTCCGAATCCCTTTAATGAGATTGAACTCTGCTGCAGATGCCAGAAACTTCCAAATTGAAGTACAATATCCAGTTGAACGATATCCAATAACCCCAAATTTAGAGCCATTTCATAAAAACAGTAATAATTTTTTAAAATTTAGCGCCGGCAAAATACTCAAAATCCTTTGAGTTATCATTGCCTTCTCAACAAAGAGCGCTTATTGTTTTACAAATCAGGATATGTTGTATAAAATTAGAAAGTAGAAAAATAAGAAGATAATTACTGTAATTTAAAGTTCATAGAGTTCATATAAGATAATACTGTTTAATCCGATACTATACATGCTAAAAATATTCTTAAACTAGTTATCTCTTTACAAAATAACATATAGATATTACAGTACATTTAAGAACTTTACAACACGTTACGCAAAGACTGCAAAGAATAAAGAGGCTATTTCTAGCAATGAGATCTTCGTAGAAACATACGGTGTGCCTTATTTCATTCTGCAAGCTCTAGAAATTGTATTAAAGAAGGAAAATAAAAACGTTCTTTATTGAAAATGTGTTCCGAATCCCTTTAATGAGATTGAACTCTGCTGCAGATGCCAGAAACTTCCAAATTGAAGTACAATATCCAGTTGAACGATATCCAATAACCCCAAATTTAGAGCCATTTCATAAAAACAGTAATAATTTTTTTAAATTTAGCGCCGGCAAAATACTCAAAGTCCTTTGAGTTATCATTGCCTTCTCAACAAAGAGCGCTTATTGTTTTACAAATCAGGATATGTTGTATAAAATTAGAAAGTAGAAAAATAAGAAGATAATTACTGTAATTTAAAGTTCATAGAGTTCATATAAGATAATACTGTTTAATCCGATACTATACATGCTAAAAATATTCTTAAACTAGCTATCTCTTTACAAAATAACATATAGATATTACAGTACATTTAAGAACTTTACAACACGTTACGCAAACACTGCAAAGAATAAAGAGGCTATTTCTAGCAATGAGATCTTCGTAGAAACATACGGTTTGCCTTATTTCATTCTGCAAGCTCTAGAAATTGTATTAAAGAAGGAAAATAAAAACGTTCTTTATTGAAAATGTGTTCCGAATCCCTTTAATGAGATTGAACTCTGCTGCAGATGCCAGAAACTTCCAAATTGAAGTACAATATCCAGTTGAACGATATCCAATAACCCCAAATTTAGAGCCATTTCATAAAAACAGTAATAATTTTTTTAAATTTAGCGCCGGCAAAATACTCAAAATCCTTTGAGTTATCATTGCCTTCTCAACAAAGAGCGCTTATTGTTTTACAAATCAGGATATGTTGTATAAAATTAGAAAGTAGAAAAATAAGAAGATAATTACTGTAATTTAAAGTTCATAGAGTTCATATAAGATAATACTGTTTAATCCGATAGTATACATGCTAAAAATATTCTTAAACTAGTCATCTCTTTACAAAATAACATATAGATATTACAGATGTACTTTCAAAATAATATGTTTTTGGGTATTTTATAGAGCTTACTTTACTTCATGGGTCCGATCTCTTTAAACATCTTATATACATCTTATATTTTTTGAAGTTTCCTGAAGATATAAGCCTACATGATTAATCTCTGTCTTAAAACTTAGATACAAATGTCGTTTCCAGTAAAAACTTATAAAAATGCTTCAGAAAGATAGGTTTTAACATTTTTGTTATTGTACGGATTACGCAAGAAGATAGATATTAAGTTACAAACTGACTTATAAGTCCTGACTTTCAGACCTCCTATTTTTCCCTTTTTTTTGTAAGTGAATAATTTTCAGAATAATGTTAATTTAGGGTAAAAGACTTTGACCTGCTTAAAGCGTATAATCCTCTCAACATATAGAAAAGTTTTCCAAAGCTATCACAAAATGCACTTTTTAACGCGTATAAAACCTCCAGACAAAAATTTCATGAAATCTTTTACACAATACGCTTCTTAGCTCTTTCTAAGAAAGGGTTTTGCATTTTTTATCAAAGATGTAAGGATGGATATCATATGGTATACAAATATTATAAATATTTTATAGCGATAAAACCCTTTTGAGTAGGCGTGCTTTTACAAAATAAATGATTTCAATAAGGAAACTACTTGAGTGATAAAATAAAGAGCGGTTTGCTTTAATGACATCACAGCATAATACAAAATGCTAATGTAACTGGATGTATGAAAGGGCTTTGAAAGAGTGGCGAAAAGAAATTTGTTTATGAAAATTGATCGTGGGATGAAAATCAAAACAGTTGTAAAGTTCTGGAAGAAAGATCATGTCGTGACTTGATGGTAAAATCCTAAACTCGCCTCTTCGTGGAGCAATTATTCTGAGTTCACCTTAATTGCTTTTAGTCTCTGAAAAGTCTAAAAGACAGTTTTTAATTTCGACCGGACGGCCTGCCGCTTATTGAGACCCACGGACAAAGAAAAATTCGTTGAAGTCGCCTCTAAATTATTTTCCTTTACTTTCACAGAGACGTGGGCGATCCTATTAAACTTAAATTCTGAACAGCTCTGTCATCTCGTTATACTAGAAGTGGGTAGATTCAGTTGGTAACTTACGTTTAGAGGGGTGATTTTCAAGTGGTGTGCTGTGAAATAATCTCAGGTGTGAAGCGAATTTTTTTAACTATCATTAATCAATTTAGTTTATAAATAAACCAAAAAAGATTTACTCTTTTTTATCATCATAATTTAACCTTTAACTTACGGGGCCCATTTTCCGATTCCCTCTTTAGAATTTCATAATCCCATTTAAGAAGTGCTATTAAGGGGCTCTCTCTCTCTCTCTCTCTCTCTCATATATATATATATATATATATATATATATATATAAATTATATATATATATAATAAATTTTATTATGTGGGAACATTCTGAAGAGATTTTTATTCAATTCAATATATATATATATATATTGTTCCGTTTTCCTGGGTTCGATAGGATTGAATAAAAATCTCTTCAGAATGTTCCCACATAATAAAATTTATTATTCTGATATTCTTCAGACGCATACCACAAATTCAACAGAAAATACGTAACAATTGTCTTCTATACAGCAGAAAACTCTAAAAACCCAAGTCAGGATGACAGAGTCTTCGATACAATACACGCCCAATGCACTTTTAATACATTCAATTTTCAGCAGAAAAGAACACTGAGTTCCAATGCCAATGTCAGATGCATTTATAGACTTCCAAAGCGCCCTCTATCGGCCGGCAAGCTAGAAAGTTCCAGAACCTCCTGAAAAGGTCCAGAAGGTTGGCGACCATTTGGCGCCATATCCCCAAATTTGGAGACCAAAATAAGTCACCAAATCCACTGCTAATTTGGCGATAACTCTCAAATTTAGCAAGATTCCCATAGACTCACAAAATTCGTAACAATCAATATATATATATATATATATATATATATATATATATATATATATATATATATATATATATATATATATATATATATATATATATATATATATATATATATATATATATATATATATATTCATTCTTGGGGCCCGTATTCTTGGGATACATGCTATCCCACCCCGTGAGGAAAAGGTTAAGTGTGCCGCTGAAATTTAGCAATAGATTCAAGTGTACCGAGAGATAAAAATGGTTAAAAAATACTGGTTTAGAGTTTTCTAATTAAATGTGTTTTGGAGTGTTACATGATTTAAACCCTCAGAAAATTTAATTGTTTCGCCTGGTGTCTAAATTGAAACTTCCATATTATAGCTACACAACAAGAGCTATTATTCAAATGAATGCAGCTACACGAATGTTTAATTTTTTTATAAATTCCTCTATAACGTCTCTAAATGAAAGGATTTAAGAAATACAGTGTCATCGAAAAAGGTTGGACAAATTTCGAAAGCTTACAATTCTAAAATAAATTGAGCAAACTCAATAATATTCTTTTCAAATAACTTTGCAAGTGTCCAAGATTTCTAAATGTAACTGGTAAGCAACCGTGATGGTGAACTTTGCGCAGAAGTGATGCGAGGTAGAAGAGTTTTTCGTTCGGCTTTCCATCAGTGCAATGGTGACCGTTCAGGAGAAAGCTCAATGTGTGTTGTGGTTAGCGGAGTACAAATATGTTAAAACAGTTCAGCGAAATTACCGTTGTGTTTATCGAAAACAACCACCGCTTGATCTTTCTCCTGAACGGTCGCCATTGCACTGACGCAAAGCCGAACGAAGACCTCTTCCACCTTGCATCACTTCTGCGCAACGTTCAACGTCACGGTTGCGTACCAGTTACATTTAGAAATCTTGGACACTTGCCAAGTTGTTTGAAAAGAAAATTATTGCGTTTGCTCAATTTATTTTAGAATTATGAGCTTTCGAAATGTTTCCAACCTTTTTCGATGACCCTGTATATTTATTATCAATGAGAGATATAACTACAGAAAGACATACACAAAATGCAGGAAAAACATAATGCTAAAATGATTAAAATTAAACTTCTTGACAGTTAATGCCAGCTTCGTGATCAAAATATTTCTTGACGTGTATTACCATGAATTGTTGCATTTGTTTTGGCAGTAAACAATACGTATAATATATTTCTGTTTTTCAGTTACTTTATGAAATTAGAAAATAATTGCATTTCGTTGTCAACAGTATTAAATGCTTCATGACTTGAAATTAATTTTCCGTAACTCTTTTCTTCGCACACCATCAATTTTCATTTTATTCAGTTATATATGTTGGTGACTTTTAGGCCTTTAACAATCCTATCATGTGCTTCGTCAAATCGGTTTTAAATTTAACTTACTTGCGATCAATAACGTATAATAAATCAAATCATCATCTTTCTTCCTCTTGTGTTGTCATGGTGACAATGCAATCATAAATAGTATAATAATTTATCAATGTTAAAAACACTTTTTTTTTCTCGTACATTCAAACTTGCTTATATTAATATATGATCTTATATGATGATTTTTAAAATATTCATTTTGCAATTCTCAGACAAAAACGTCATCCTACTTTATATTGAAATAAAACTTGATATGGAATAAAACTTACAGCGTACTACATAAGAAAAAGCCCTTAAAAATCTATAAAAAAGATATTTGCACAATTTTTGCTTTATTTTCATCCTGAATATCAAATGTTTGTCAAATTGAAACTGAAAATATATTCTAAATTTTTTAGTATATAAAGACTTTTATTCTGTACAGAAGTTTTCTTAAAATAATTTCCAATAAAGGAACTCAGCTGTGTTGTCTCAAGGTTAATACAACCTCAAAAGTTAGAAATTTTCCCCATCAAAAGGGAAGTAATAGTTTACTTCACACAGTTTTATCGCGTATTTTTAAAATTTCATAACTAAAGATTGCCTTTTAATTTCTTAAACATATTTTTTTTTAAATATCTGTGTTTCATATAAGGTGATACACATAGTACTTGCGTCTAAGGATACATTCTGATGAAAACCTTACAATATACAGCTGTTTGGTAAATTTAATAAAAATTCTAATGTAATGTAGCTGTTGTTGTTTTTTCTAAATTGATACAATCTAAAAATAAACTTACAAATTTAATAAAGCTACAATAAAGGTTTCGTTTTATTGCTGAAAATACCTGTAAGAAAATATCCTGATTTAAGACTTCAGTTCATTTCTTTAAATATTTAGCAAGTTTTCTTACATAAAATACCACTTTCTGTTATTTGTACTTAATAATATCTGCTATAATATATCAAGGTATCGAATTCTACTGCATTTAATACTGACTAACTGAAAACGCTATTTAGCTCTGGAAATATTATTTAGAATTATTCTTATGTAACACATAATTATTCTTATAGCACATAATGTTTATTCTTTGTACATATCTCTGTCATAGTATTTTAAGGTATTTGATTCTACTGCATTAACAAGTCGACTGAAAAATCTTTCTGGTTATGGAAATATCTATATATATATATAAAACACGTAGGTATACGGCATGAAAATCGACGATATTTCTACACCCCGAATGGCAACGGCTGCAACTACCCGATGTAAACATTAGCGGCTGGCCGTAATTTTCAAGCGCGTGTCAACATGGATTTACGCAAAGAAATCAGGAAATGCTCGAAAGCGAGAAACACGATCAAGTGAAAATTCGGAACAGTCTCAAGAAAGAAAGCGAAGAAGAAATTATTCATTGGGAGAGAGGCGTGAAAGAGAGCATAAATTATCGTGAGGTTAGGCTTGCCCGTCGCCGGCATAGTCACCGACAGCCAGTAATAGTTTATTTTCTACACTTTTTTCACTAATTGCTGAATTTTTACTCCATTTTATAAGCGAAGGAATTTTCCCAACAATTTATTATTTGATGTGATTATGTGTAGATATCTGAATTGTGAACAATAGTACATAAAGAGAGTGATGTAATCTACGCTATATTTTAGTACTTGCTGAATTTTTACTCCATTTTTTTAAGTGAAAAAAAAAATTTCCCCAACTATTTCTTATTTGATGTAATGATAAAGTGTATATATCTTAATTTTGGAAAATGATACAAAGAGGGATGCAATTTATGAAATCATTGGTGTTGGGTTTCTCAGTCTTATCTTTAACTCTGTTCTGAAGTCATGGAAATTCCCATTTTTTAATCACAATGTTTTAGAATCAGATTTATAGAGAATACCCCTTAACAACATATATTTCTAATGAGGTAATTGTAACATTCCTTACATATGTTGCTTCAGTTGAGTTGTTATGCAAAAGAATATATAAGACTAAAAGGGACCATGCTGGTCGCACAGCGGCTAGTTACTTAGAATTATTCTTATGTCACATAAAATTATTCTTATACCACTTATCAATTTCTATTCTTTGTGCTTAACCCGGGAGCACTCGCGCCCGATTTCGAACACGAGAACTCGCACCGGGTATCTCATACCCGGTTCATTTCTGCTATTTAAATATGAATTAATATTGTTGATATGCAAACCTTACATAATTAAAGAACATAAAATAACGAATTAAATATTTTTAGTGAATTTGAGTAATACTTACATTTTTAAAGACAATTTTGACAAACTTCATACTGATGTTCAACACAGAGACATATTTAGCATGTTGCTATCGAAGAGCACATTCCGTGCATCTACGGGAGAAGCGATATCTCTTGAATAATGTGTATTACCTGGAAGCTTGCTAATTATGTTCCTTGAAGGCGTCCTTACATTTTGACGGTATTATTTCTTCAGCCATTTTGTAACTTTATCTTTACCATATATAAAAATCGGCTGTTGACAGTGAATTTTCATCTTCTGTTTCTGTCTCAATTTCAGTAGAAGAATCGTGATTGCTGCAGTATTCTCCATCCTCAGAGTCATCACTATCTTCGGATAAAGGTTTATCATCGCTAGAAACAGTCTCTAAAAGGTGTCGCAATTGTTTCATTTCCTCGTCGTAATTCAAATATCGCGCCATGATGCTCTAAACTGGCAGAAAAAAGGAAAGATCTGACTAACGCGAGGACTAGCACGGGTATGACGTACCCCCCGAAAGCTTTATCTCAAAATCTATTTTTAAAGCAGACCTAGTTTTTACCCCGCTGAAAGAATGTGACCTTGAGTACAGCTACACGAAATTCTGGCGAAATCCCATAAGAAGAAAGTAACAAAAACATTCAATGAAAATGGAACGGGTATGTAATACCCGGTGCGAGTTCTCGCGGGTTAATAATCTCTGTTGTAATATGTTAAAGTATCTTATTCTACTGCGTTAAATACAGGCGAAATGAAAACTCTTTCTTGCTCTGTAAATACTCTTTAAAATTTTTCTTCTGTCACATATAATTACTCTTATTTACGTATCAATTACCACTCTTTGTACTTAATAATCTACATCATAATAATTTACGATATCTGATTCTACTGAATTAGACACAGCCGAACTGAACACTTTTTCTAGATCTGGAAAAATTATTTAGAATTATTCTTATATCACATACCGTAAAATGGGGTGAGATTATACCAGGTGGGGTGAGCATAGGCCAACACGGAATTCAGCAAATCAGTGCTCTGTGGTGGCTTGTTGTTAAAGCTGTTAGTTTTCCCGTTTACCATGGAGCAGCGGTATGTTAGTATAACAAGTGTTATTACGCTCCTCTGATACAATCTTTGTAATTCCCAAAAATTTTTTTAAGGCGACAATGGACCTTCAGATTGACAAAAATGTCCCCAAAACGATTTTTTTTACTTTCAGAAAATGATTCTGAAACTCATCAGCTTTAAATTTTAAAAAAATATGTTGATCCGATCATTATTAACCGAGTTATAAGTATTTTTTTTCAAACGTAAACAATGGAAATGTTAGTAAAATTCAAACTGTAAATGCCATTTTCCTAAAACAAGTTTTCATGTCGTTTCGGTAAGTTCAAAATGTTCCATGCGTCATAATTTTTCTTGAATTTTCATAAAATTTCATAAAATGATTATTTATATATGTTAGAATAAAACTTAGTAATCAATTCATTATACTATTTTAAAACAACTTAAAATTTTAACAATAAAAAATTTTTTTTGATAAAATTTTGCATAAAATGATCGATTTTTATCGATTTATTTTCTAGTTTTTATAAATATGACTGTAAATCAAATACTGCTACTAACTTTTATTATAAATATATAAAGCTAGCTTAAGAGAGAAAATTAGATATCAAAGACAAATATTAATGCGCATGGAGCATTTTTAAATAAGGTAATTAACAAACTGATTTTAATTAATATCTTAATTAATTTCATTCCAATTTTTTTTTTAATTTAGAATTTCCATCTCTAAACAACACTGCATATGTATACAAAATTTCGTAGAAATTGGATAATAAATAAAAAAAAAGTTTTTCATGGTCCATTGTTGCCTTAACGATTCACTATTTCACTACTTTGTTGCAACCTGTGAAAAGTGTTGGTTCTCTGGTATGAAGAATTTGTTTTATGCAATGGTAATTAATATATTTTTATTCACCAACTACCTGGTCTTATCTGTGGAGTTTCATTACTGTACTTTTTTTGGTTGTCATGTTATCACATTATCATTAAAATAAGTTCACTTTATGGGGTGAGATTGTACCTCCTTTTTTTGTGGTTATTTTGTGTACTGTAACCACTTTTTTGTAAACTGATAAATTATTGACACATCTCTAACTATTATAATGGCTAGAATTATTGCAATAATATCTGTATTTAAATTTATTTAAGGAACTAATTATCTGTATAAAAAATTTTAACAAAGTAAAATGTTTTAAAAATCAAGTAGCATGGGCTCTCTGCTAAGAGAATTCGGTAATACTGACGCGGAAAATGGTGCTACTCACCTGGACAGTCCCCTAAGACGAAAAGATCACGATCATTCTCAACAGAACGAAGAGGAATCAAATACAGAGAATGCAGTTCCTGAAAGTGTCACTGCAACCACAGCAGATTTCAGAGTAAATGACTACGTGGCCATTTCGTATTAAGGGAGGATCTATCCGGTCAAATATGCAACAACTTTGTTGAAAGTGAGGAAGCTTATGTTTCCTGTATGGTGAAAAAAAAAGCAAATTTTGGATTTGGCCAAAAAAAGGCTGATGAAATTTGCTAATTCTTGAGAAAAAATAATTTTTGTTAAAAAATACAAGTCAAAATTAACTGGGAATGCTTTTACTTCAAAGTAAGGGGTGTATGAATGTGCCACGACTGAATACATGGCAACTATAAAGGAGGAAAAGGGGTGGCCTAATCTCCCCCCACAAGGGGAAAGATTGTGCCAGAAAAAACCCAACCATCCCCAAACACTTTAAAAAAAATTTCTGCTATGAAATAGAGAGCTGAAATGTGTATGTATCTTTCTTCACTAAATTCGTCGAATTATGTTGGAAAATGAAGAATGGGCGTGAAACACCTCAAAACCTGGCACAATTTCACCCCATTTCATGGTATCAATTTCTATTCTTTGTACTTAATTATCTTTGTTGCAATATAATACGGTATTTAATTCTACTGCATTAAATACAGGCGAAGTGAAAACTCTTTCTAGCTCTGGAAATACTATTTAAAATTATTCTTATGTCACATATATTTATTTGTTTATTACATATCAATTGCTTTTCTTTGGGCTTAATAACCTGTCCTAATATTGTAAAGTATTTAATTCTACTCCATTAGACACATGTGACCTGAAAACTCTTTCTAGCTCTGGAAACATTATTTAGAACTATTCTTATATCATATAATTATTATTATATCACATATCATCTCTGTCATAGTGTTAATAATCTATGTCGTAATATTTTAAGTTATCTGATTCTACTGAATTCAAACTGCAAACCAACTAGCCCCGGAAACATCATTCATACAGAAACTCATTCGTCTTGTAAATGCATAACTGTAACTATACTTTATAATACTTATTTATGTAATAGAGTATTACTATTCACTCATCCGAAGATAAAGTTTCAAAAAAATGATTAATTACCTTGGTTTTGACATCTCTAAATATTAAGCCTCTTGTGCATCTGAAAAGTGATTAAAGCAAAGGAAAAGAAACGTCCTTTCGTCAGAAAGTAAAAGATGGTCTGTTCGTTGAACTCCTAGTCTGTCATAATGCTCTAGCATGGAACTAGCTCATAAAAATGAGACATTTTTCTGAAGCTGAAACTTTGTCGCGCCTATTCTACCGTTAGAAATCCACGTTTTTGCTATAAAACCATTCAAAAGTAACATATATGGAAGAATATCCTGGATTAAGTAGGATACTTTATCGAGATGCGACATTAAAAACATATATATATGTAGGTTTTTGTTATCATATAACGTTGAATCACAAGAGGATTATGTTTTGAAATTTTAAAAAATTGGAATTTAGTGAGATATATGGTTTGGAGGTACCTATTTAAAGACAGCTTACAACGTATCATCTACCGCCTTCTTTTCAATTTAACAGGGTAATGTCCGCAACATAAGGTTTGAAAAGAGATTTAAATGGTTTACTTCTATTTATCGAAGCATTTGTATTTCGAATCAATATAACTTTTGTATGTGTGTAGGTGAGGTTTTAATCCTGAGAGAAAATAGATAGATACAATGTAAAGAAAAGATCAAAATTTTAGAATTCAGTGCTGTTTATATAAAAAAGGAAAAAATCTTTCAAAAAAGAAGACATATTAAAAGTACTTTGCGAAAAGATTAAGCTTTCAAGTATGTAACGCTGTTTTCCTTTGTATGACACGTTGAGAATGAACTAAATTAAATTACTAAGTATGGAGATTACAGAGTTCATTTATATGTAAAATTTAAACTACCGTATGTGAAACAAATTGATTTCAACAAGTAAAGTATACCCACGTTTTATTTTACAATGTGTTTGATTTATTTGTTTTCAGTGTGTTAATAAGATTATAAAACCTATGTAATATGCTCAACGCTTTAACAAATTGTTTTTATTCCTTAGACGTTAAAAGTTCACTCATAAACACAATTTTAATAATAAACTGTTTTTATTTTTGCAACTATACATTGGTTCAAAAGGGTGTGATTTATTACTATCAGATAATTTTCGTTTGCATTTAATGAAACAATAAGCCTATTTCAGTTTATCAGAGCGCAGCTAGAACACGTTAAACATGACCTACATATTTTTACGGTTTTAGACATTTATTTTATTATTTCAACGCTTACAGTTCCCTCATTAACACTCTTTTAATGACAAACTGTTTTTATTTCTGCAACTATACATTGTTTCAAAAGGGTATGTTTTATTATTATTGCATGATTTTATTTTGCCTTTAATGAAAACTAAGCCTATTTCGGTTTATTAGAACGCAGCTAGAACATGTTAAACATTACATACATTTTTTCTTACGCTTTTAGACATTGATTTTATTGGTTCAACGCTTGTAGTTCTCTCATATACACACTTTTACTGACAAACTGTTTTTTTTTTTGCAACTGTACATTGGTTCAAAAGGGTATGATTTATTAATATCAGATAATAAGTATACACACATTTTCCTTTGCAGAGTGCTTGATTTATTTGTTTAAAATGTGTTAATTAGCTTCTAAAACTAATGTAATACACTCAACGCTTTTAGGTATTGTTTTTATTCCTTCAACGCTTATAGTTCACTCGTGTACACACTTTTAAAAATAAACCTTTTTTTTTTGCAACAATACATTCGTTCAAAATGGTATGATTTATTGTTAACAGATAATTTTCTTTTGCATTAAATGAAAAATTAATCCTATTTCAGTTTATCAGAGCGCAGGCAGAACATGTTAAACATAACATAATTATTTTACGCTTTTAGACATTGATTTTATTAATTCAAAGCTTATAGTTCCCTCTAATACACACTTTTAATCACAAACTGTTTTTATTTTTGCCTCTATACATTGGTTCAAAAGGATATGATTTATTACTATTAGATAATTTTCGTTTGCATTTAATGAAAACTAAAACTTATTTCAGGTTAATGGAGCGCAGATAAAATAAACATGACATACATTTTTTTTCACCTCTATACAAAATCTATAGGTCAACAACGCACAAAAACATGTGTTAATAAATAACATTTTCTTCAATCTAACAATAGCTTGTACAGAATCTTCAATTTTCCCCAAAGACTATTTTTCCAGCTTTAAAAGAAAATTCACTACCTTGTTAGGTGAAAATAATATCGGGATAAATAGCAGTAAATTTAAAATAAATTTCTTCACGTTCTTGCCGAGTTCAATGGCCTTAGACAGTTTAAGCATTTCGTCTTAGGAACCACGTGACAATAGAAAATTGAACATTATTTTCTTTGTTCTTCTTTAAAATTTGTCATCATTACCTTTTTTCCTGTGACATTTATTTCCAAACGATATCATTTTTTTTCACCTGGGTAACATAGACGGTGGAATTATTTTGTTTTATGGTGCAAAATTTCTAGTTGGGATCTTGAAAACTTTGCTTACATTAGAGAACATAAAATTACAATTTTTGTGGAATATAAAGTATAAAAAATGTTAGCAAGTTTTTCTTCACTGTTTGCAATAAAAATCATGTATTAGTATGAATTATTGCTACATATCATATTGTTATCATTTAAAACTGTATTTCGATCAGAATTCAATTTTTTATAAAAAACAACATGTTATCATTTTTATATAATATAAAGAATAAAAATTGTTAGCAACTTTTCATTATAAAAATAAGGTAAAATTATTTATTACTACTAATCATACTGTTATAATTTAAAACCAGATTTTGATTGAATTTAAGTTCTTTATGAATTATAACATGTTATCATTTTTATTTAATATAAAGCATAAAATTTATAGTAACTTTTTCGTTACTTTTTTTAGTAAAACTACGGTATCAGTAAATTAAATTCTAATCGAAATATCTAGTTTTAATTTATAACAATATGATAAGTAGCAATAAGTGATACTGATGAATAATTTTTATTATAAACATTAGAGAAAAACTTACTAAATTTTTTATACTGCATATTTAATACCACTAAACATATTGTTATCATTTAAAACCAGATTTTGGTTACAATTCAATTCTTTATGAAATATAACGTTATTTATTTTACTTAATATAAATTATACAAAATTTTAGTAATTTTTCTTAACTTTTTATAATAAAACTATGGTTTCATTATTATTAATTACTACAAACGATATTCCTATCATTTAAAACGAGATTTTGATTATAATTTAAAACATGATATATGCGAAAATTCTTCTTGGAAGTTCAGGGCATAAACTTTTTAATTTTTTAAATTTTTATTTCTTAAATTTTTATTTTTATTAAATATAAAATATAAATAAATTTACAAAGTTTTTATTTACTGTTTACAATAAAAATTATGTATTAGTATCATTGATTCCTGCTTATCATATTATCATTTAAAACTAGATTTCGATTAGAATTTAGTATTTTACAAAATATTACATGTTATCATTTTTGTATAATATAAGGTCTAAAAAAATTTTCAACTTTTTCTTTACTTTTTATAATAAAAATACGGTATCATCATTTATGACTGCTAATTATTTCTTTATCACTTAAAACAAGAGTTTGAATGGAATTTAATTCTTTATGAAATATAACATGTTATCATTTTTATTTAATATAAAATATAAAAAATTTTACTATCTTTTTCTTTACTTTATACAATAAAACTGCGGTAACAGTATTATTTATTACTGTTAATCGTATTGTTATCATTTAAAACCAGATTTGGATAAGAATTTGATTCTTTATGAAATATATCATGTTATCATTTTTATTTAACATAAAGTATAAACAATTGTAGTAACTTTTTCTTTACTTCATATGATAAAACTACGGTAACAATATTATTTATTACTATTAAGAATATTGTTATCATTTAAAACCAGATTTTGATTCGAATTCAATTCTTTATGAAATATAACATGTTGTCAATTTTGTTCAATATAAAGTATAAAAAAATTCAATAACATTTTCTTTACATTTTATAATAAAAATATGGTTTTAGTATCATTTATAAATGCAAATTATATTGCTATCATTTAAAATGATATTTTAGTTATGTTTTAATTCATGATATATGTGAAACTTATTATCGGAAGTTCAAGAAATAAACATTTTTATTTGTTTCTTCACAGTTCAAAATTAAAATAAAATTTTACTATTATTATATATAAAAGCATTTTCTTTCTCAAATGGTGAAGCATGCAAAAATTTCATTGCAAAACGTAAAGCAAAATGTATTTTTGAATTTTGTCCACTATTCATACAAAACAAATCTTCGGTGTAATTTTCATTCATACTAAAATGCACTAAAAGCAGATTTTACTTTGAATTTAAACCCTGAAACATGCGAATAAAATTATTTCAGTTTAATTAAAAAATGAAACTTTTAGCCATTTCTTTGCAGATTAAATATCTAATACTGGAACTGCTATAATATATTGCCTATTTGAAATAAATTTTGCCTAGAACTTAAATCATGTAACAAATGCGATAAAAGCAGATTTTGCGTGGAATTCAAACCCTGAAATATACAAATAATGTTAATTCCTTTTACTTCAAAAAAAAAACTTTTAACTATTTCTTCACAGTTTAAAAATCAAATACTGGTATTGCTATAGTATATCGCCTATTTAAAATAGATTTTGCATAGAACTTAAATCATGCAACAAGCGAAAAATGTTATTTTAATAAAAAAAATTACAAATGACGGTATTTTTTTCATTTCTTTACTTTCTTAATAAAATAATAATAATTATATAAATTAAATTTTAAAATAGATCTTAAAAATCAGACTCGGATATATATTAAATGTATGGGATTTCACAGAATTTTTTTTCTTAACAATTCTGTGAAACCAATAATCAACTTTGCAATTCCAGAGAAAACGACAAGATTTCACTGCAGGGTGACGTTTCAGTAGGTAGATCTATATTTACAGGCAATATAAACTGAAAGTCATACAACTAGAACTATTTAAGTTGGAAGACCTACATTTACGTAGACACTAATCAATTCTCACTTTGAAATATTCTTTTTCTATTTATTTCAACATAAACTAGTTAATTATATTTCATGAATATTAGTTTTCTATTTTATTACTTAAACTTAACTAAAAACTCAATTAAAACTTTAAGTTAAATTTTAAAAAATATTATATATAATAATCTTTTTATTCATGTCTATATTTAATTTTAAAAATATTAAATTTTTAAAATATTAATTTTTCAAAATAATGTTGTTAAAATTTGCAATTTTTTAAAGGACTTGACGTAAGCAACTTTTTTTATTATTCGCAAATGTATATTCGCAAAAATTCGGTTAATCTGCAACTTCATTAATGTGATTTAGGATTTAATATTTCTTTCGAAATTAAAATAAGCAAGACATTGGTAGATATTCTCCAAACGAAGAAATTTAAGTTTTAATTGGATTGTTGAAGATCATGAAAAGAAATTTTATATTCCGTCAGTTTCCTTCTCAAGTTGCATAAAATATTTAGTGCAAGAGATTTTTTTCGTAAGAAAACTAAATAAATTGCAATTTTTGAAAGTGCAATCATCAAAGTGTTATACTTCCGTGTTACTAAGTACTAACTTATGAACTACATTAAATCGTAGTGTCAAACTTATTTGACATTAATTACGCTTATGTGATGTCCTGCAGTTATTTCTATTGACATGAATATTTTTCAGCTCCTGTTAATATTTTAGTGTTTTGAACACTTGCGGATAGTTGTTTTTAATGTTCTAATGATTCCAGATTTGGTATTAATGTTTTTTCTTTGAAATAAACTCATATGGTTATTAGTTTCCCCTTATTATCTGAATTACGCAAGCTCGTCAAAAATAATTTCTTGCAGATTTCATGACTAAATTTTCAGCCTGCCCAACAGCATTTAAGACTATCTTTGTATGCATTCATTCATTAAAAGGTTTATATAGATAGATATAAAAAATATAGATATAGTAAATACTGGAGACATTGTAAGATACAATCTTGTGTTCTCATCTTGTGACTGATTTACTAATGGCGGCTGGTGCACGTAAAATCTGTCGTGGCTGCAATGTCCTCCAAGTCCTCAAAATTACCTCTGGAGTTGCGGGGTCAAATGTTCCGGTCTCGTCACTTGACTAGGTTCTAAATTACGGGACCGGCTTGTAGGGTGCTGTGCTGGTCGCCTATACGTTGCCCCCTTAAATGAATGGCCAGCAGTCTTGTGGTGTGAGTTAGGGTGACCGTCAGCATTCGATGTTGACCACTACAGGTCTGGTGTCTGCAAGGTGTTGTCTGTCCAGTAATTCACGTTCGGGCGAATGTCTAGTAATTATTAGAGAGGTTAGAATATTGTTATTAATGCATTTTGTGTGGATAAAAACGTAGTAACAGATACAAATATATAATATATAATCGACAATTTTAATTTACTTGTAAAAGTGATGTACAAAGTCCTTTATCTTAGCATTTCCCTTTTCTATTTCTTAATCAAGGACAAGAGCGGATTTAATCATAATCATAGTTTTACCTATACCGTTCTAATATGGCATCAGTCTGGCAAATATGAAATGGGCATGAATGGGCTGAAGGAAAGAGGCATCAATCTATGAATGGAGTTGTCTCTTCAACAAGGTATGATCAAGTTTATTTAATTTGGAAAACACTATCCATGTTACCTTGGGAAGTCTAGGAAATATGCCCGTAGCAGATTTGCTAAGTGGATCATTTTGTATTCATGCGTCTGTAAGCCTGTCGACATGCTACGGCTGTGGAATTTTTAATTTTGATGACATCAGATTATTCCCCCTTATGTCGATTTTTAATATTGTTAGAGGACATTTTTTGTAATTAATTGTTCCTGTATACAGTGTATATCTTACTAAAATTAATAAATTGCTTAATTATTATTTTCTGGAAGCTAGAAGTTTTACGGGGTTGTTCATACCAGTTCTAACAGATATTATAATCACTGTGAAAAGCCCTTTTACTTCAGTAAAAGTTGAAAAAGTCACTTCAAATTTAAAGAAAAAAAAGGACAATTTTTCTCGCGTAATTAATTAACTAGCCATTGATTGTTCGGTGCATCGCGAATTGGCCGGACAAAGACCGAAAGATCCATAAATTCTCGATTATTTTGGGCATTGCCCAATTAACTTGGACAATTCTAGAAGTGGCCAGACATCGGACTTTAGTCATAACTAACTAACTAACACACACACACACACACACACACACACACACATATATATATATATATGTGTGTGTGTGTGTGTGTGTGTGTAAGTAAATGTATATCTATGTATATGTATGTATATATATATATATATATATATATATATATATATATATATGTCGGACGCTGGTGCTTCACGCCCGATCTATTTAACACATCATTCCAAATATCCTATTAATCATTTTGCAGTCCGTGGTCCGGTGGCGAGACATTGTAGAATCCAAACTCAAATACAGTGACGACAACTCCATTATCATTTACTAACATATTTATTAAATCACTTAATGACTCTCAGCTCCATAACTTAAAAATATGGCGTCCCAATCCCATTAAAATCTGTGTGCCTTCTGCACACATCTTTACTCGATGCTATCTATCCATGGCTCTGCCGATTTTTCTTTGTTTCAACGTTTAAACCAACGCTCAGTGACGCTCATTACTTATGCGTGATGTCATATCGTACATGTTCTTTTTTTTTTGCTAAACTCAGCATTTCCTTTCTCTTCGACGCTCAAACCACAGATGCGCCAAGATTATATAATGAAAAGGGGAATTTCCCTTTAGAATCTGTGGTTCTTCGGAGATTGAATCAAGCCGACCCATTAATTCCATTTTCACTGCAATACATACGCCGCTTATTTGAACTCCCAGACTTTTTAATTGTTAAATCCTATATTTTAATAACTAAAATCCCATTTTAAGGTCGCGTGATCGCCCCCCATATTTAAGCCTCACATATATATATATATACTAACGGCCCGTCCCGACTTTGTCCGGGTTGAACAAAATATTATACCAATAAATTTCCAGTTGATAGCCAATAAATTGTAAATCTTTTTTTACCTTAATAATAACCTAAATAATACCTTAAATTAATTTTATGTTCGTTAATAATTAAAATAAATTTTTTTAAAGAAAAAGGCGCGTCGGAGAACGGCTAGGTTCGAACCGCTAGCGTCAGAACAGAAGCCCACTGCGATAGCACCACGATAAGGATCTTTGAAATCTTCGGAACAAAAAGCGGTAGAAGATAGTAGCGGAAACAATGGAGATTGTTAGGATTAAGACCCTAACTTTATTTCTACTGATTAGATATACATAATATATAGCCTATGTCCATCTGGAATAATGTACCTTTCAAACAGTGAAAGAATTTTTCAAATAGGTACAGTGGTTCTGAAGATTACCCTCCACATACAAAATCCCCTCTCTCTTTATATATTAGTATAGATAGCACCACGATAAGGATCGTTGAAGACTTCGGCACAAAAAGCGGTAGAGGACAGTAGCGGTAACAATGGAGAATGTTAGGATTAAGCCCCTAACTTTATTTCTACTGATTAGATATACATAATATATAGCCTATGTCCATCTGGAATAATGTACCTTTCAAACAGTGAAAGAATTTTTCAAAGAGGTACAGTGGTTCTGAAGATTACCCTCCACGTACAAAATCCCCTCTCTTTTTATATATTAGTATATATATATATATATATATATTTTCTTATTGTCTCAATGTTTGTATTTTATGGAGAATATTGTCCTTGTGACACCTCATAACATAAGAAATTTATTTCCTTCTTTGCAAATTGACACTTTGATTTCTTTAGTTTGATATTTTCTTGTTTACAAATTTGAAAAATATCTTCTAAGTGTTGCATGTGTTTATTAAAATTTTTTGATAAAATTATTATGTCATCAAAGTAATTTAATGCATATTTTATTTGATACTTGTTTAAAATTTGTCTAATTGCTCGTTGAGAAACACTTGGAGCATTCTTCCAACCAAAGGGGAGCCTGAGCCACTCATATAGTCCGAAATTTGCTGTAAATGCTAATTTTTCTGTGTCTTTGTCATGTATTGCAATATACCAATAACCCGAAGTTAAGTCAAGTGTTGAGAAGTACCTTGCATGGGTCAGTTGGTCTAAGAGGTCATCTATTCTTGGAATAGGTTCTGAATCAAATTTTATGATAGAATTTAATTTACGATAATCTATGCATAAACGAGTTTATCCTTCTCCTTTCTTATTTACCAAACACACTGGTGATGCAAATGGTGAATGGGATGGTTTAATAAATCCTGCTTTTAACAACTCATTTAACTCAGAGTCCACTTAATTCAGAGCTATTGGAAGTTCTGAAGTTAAGTGGACACTTTGAGGTTCAAATTTTATTTTCCTACATCATATTTATCTCTTGAAAATATTTTATCAAATTTCCCTAAAATGCTATCTAATTTTGACCAGTCCTCAAGTATTTGTTCTGGGGCCAAACTTTCCAAAACATCACTGGGCATTTTAAAAAGAGCATTCAGAGTACCATCGGGGATACCTGATTCCTCCTTAAACTCAACATTATTTTTTACAGTTCTATTTTCAATATCAAAATCCTCACATCTCAATTTTGGTTCTCTCACATCAGGGTTTAAGTCATTTTTTAGTTTCTCACAATCATTATTTAAAACACTGTTTACATTTGAATCATCACAACAAACATTTTCATTTTCAAATTTCTGCTTAAGTGAATGACCATTTTTAACACTGTTATAACTTTTAAATGTTTTACCAACAATATCACAATTTCTTAAATTCTTAGCATTACACAAATTATAAGCATTACATTTTTCACCACAATTATCAAAATTTTTTATATGAAATGCATTAGGACTTTTAAATTTATAATCACAACATAATTCAATTTCATTTCTACATTGATATACCCTTAAATTTTTTAAATTAATTTCCAATTTAAACATCCTTATTTCATTAAGACCTAATAATAAATATGGTAACTCTGTGTCCACAACATATAAGCTTATTGCTTTTTGAATTTTTCCAATCCTGACATTAGTAGTTATTACATCTTTCACATTGATTTGACCATATTTTTGGTTTAAAATTATTTTTTGATGCTTTAGAACATTTAAATTAGTTAAATTTTTACATAATGTTTCTGATATTATCGTCACTGAAGAACCTGTGTCCAAAAGACACAAAATTTTAAAGTCCCTCACATCTGCAGATATTTGTAGTCACCTACTCTCCTCTCTGGTTTCATTTGGTCTGTGAAAATTAGATGATTCGTTATAGTTACTCCTTCTTTATTGCTCTTGATGATGTCTCCCTCGCTGTCCATAGTTTCCTCCAAAGTTTTCTCTTCTTGGTCTGAAAAAATTTCTTTCTTGGATGTCTTCACTGTAATTACTTTCAAATTGTCTTGAGTGCGGTCTGGTGTTGTTTATTTCTCTTCAGTGCTGGAATCCGGCTGTCTGCTGTGATGCATTTCCGATGTTTTTCTTTTCTTCGTTTGTTGATTTGCTGTCTTGAGTTTTAATTGACGTAAAAATCTTCTTCGCTAAATCAAACCATTCACTTATGGATTTTACTTGCTGTATACTGAGTAGAGTGTTCATTGTTAGGCTTTCTATTATTTCAATTTCTTGTTTTCGCAATGACGTTCCAAGTTCCACCTTTTTTTGTAGTACTCTTGTAGATCTCCATCCTCTGTTAATCTGAGATTTTTGTATTGTCTCTCCATTTATTGTCTACTGCGCGAAAAGACTGATGTTAAATTTCTCTTGATTTCTGTATAACTCTTCTTATACAACTGCGTCGCTATCATGAAGTCCTGAATTTTGCCTTCCAAACAATGTAAAATATTTTCTCTCCTCCAATCTTCATCCAAATTCAAAGCATTACATTTTTCTTCATAGAGTTCTATCCAAGGCAGAATATTTCTAAATTTCAGATTATCGTACTTCGGGACCATTAACTTTATCATCTGCAAGTCTCCTTTCTCTGCTGTTTTTCTACTGCATTTACTTAATGTTAGAACATCTTTTTTTTCGTGTCTTTCACTTGCTTCTATTTCACATTTAATCTCATCTTTATTTTCATAATCATCGTTTAATGCTGCACCATCGTCTTTTTCTTCCTGCTTAACCTTCGCATTATCCATGTTTCTCTTTTCTTGTTGACTTAAACGAACGCAAATAAATTATTTTCATTATCTTTTTTTCTCACCAATTATAGTTGTGACAAAATTCAGTCATCTGATTCCCGGAAGTCTCAAACAGCCCGTTTTTTTAATGCGCAGTTACTTTTCAAATTGCACGTCTCACCGATGGAAAGAAAACGTTTCATACAAAGCGTGATCCACATTCATTTAGATTTTTCTATTTTTTGAAAAAAAGAAGGAAATTTCAATATCGGAGCTCACGTATGTCAACCAGTCACGAGAAAGAAACACTTACTGGATGAAAAGACGAGTGGTTGCAATTGACGATCGTCGGCTTCCCGAAAAAAATTTTTTTAATCTCACCCACGTAGGCTTGCACATTCCGACGCAGTTTATGACAAGTTTCGTATCCATATGACAGGTTTCGTATCCATTTCGTTATTAATTAAAGACAATGATTAGATGAGATGACAGAGATCACTTAAATTCGTTTATTTTCATTATTACTATCAGAGCTCCAACATAATTATGCAAACCACTCCACCCAGCTTCTCTGTCAAGACATATGTCCTCTCTCTATCAGATCTCTGTGCCGACTAACTAGATTTCTTTGTTAAACTCCCGTCCAATCTTTTTGCTGACTCAAAATCGTATGTTCTCGAAGTTTCCTCTTATGTAATGTTAACCACTCATCCGAATAAATCCTTACGTAACTTGCTTCTCTTGAAAAATATTTCTCTTCTGAAAGGTACTGGTCCAGTGGCGACCCCTATTGATAGTTTTTGTTATTAACAACCCTTCTTCTTTTTACGCCGACCTTTCATGAGTTAATAATTTTTCATTGCCAATTCCCCTTTTTCTCAAACAAAGGCCCCCCCCTATATTTTAGTTTTACGTTTTCCTTACATATATATATATATATATATATATATATATACAAATGTATGTTATATACAAATATATATGAATGTGCAAGTGTGTACGTAGAGAGACATTCTACAAGTTCAGAATAATTACAATTCAAGCGAAGAACTTTAAATAACGATTGTATATTGTTAAATAATTCCATCCCTCTATACTGACTCAAAAGTTTGTTCAAGGCCTTGATTTAATTGCTTCCTCAACTCACCATCGTGGTAACATTCAGTAGATTTTTTTTTAACTAATCCCAGATTGTTTAGCAAGGCTAAACAATCTCCATAAAACCAAAAATAGCTAAAAAGTCTAAAAACAGTAGAGGGTCTAGAAGGACCTCTTCCTTAGTAAAACCCAAACAAGCCAAAATATGGACAGGGGAGGCCATGTCGGCAGAGCACCAGTGGCACTCCGGGAAGATCTTCTGACCCTGCCGAAAAGTGAGTGCTTTAATATGACCACTCATGAAGAGCTAAAAGGCTGTTTGATATTTTCTGGGATTGATCTGGAAAGACCCACCCGGACTTCTTCCAAAGTACCAAGGGTGGCAAGGAGGAGTTCTCCAAAGATGGTTTTGTTCAATCTTCTTAAGGGAGTAAATCTCTCTAAAAGAAAGAGCCTCACAAGGGCTCACGTACTCCTCAGCCGCAGTCCTGGCTAAAAAGTCGGCCCTTTCATTACCGTCGATCCCAACATGGGAAGGGATCCACTGAAAATGAATAGTGTGTCCAGATGATAGCCTGTCAAGAAGATCTAAGATGTCCAGGCTAGTATGGTCCCCAATAATAATCCAATTAGAGAGGTGCTGAATTGAAGCACGGCTGTCAGTTAAAATCCAGACATCGTGAAATTGATCCTCAACTTGACACACATATTGCAAGCCTTTCTTGATAGCAATAAGCTCTGATCTAAAAACTGAACAGAAATCTGGATTTTTGATTTCAAATTCCACAGCACCAGTAGGAGTTGGTATGTTCACTCCACTACCAGAAATTCCTCCATCATCGCTGCTGCCATCGGTATACAGTCGATCCCGCTTAATGGAATATCGGTTAAAAGAATATCCCGCTTAATGTAATAAATTTTCAATGTACCAAACCGTTGTAATTTGTTTCTGTGTTAAATTTCCCGGTTAATGGAATATCATGTTTTTAAGCTATCCCGCTAAAAGGAATCTTTTTTAGCCATGACGATATCAATCTTTTTCAATTTCCCACACATCCTTTCAGAATTTTTTTCTGTAAAGTTAAATAATGAATGTGCAGTAATTGAATGCCTTTCAAATCAATTTTGTCACTTCGCAGAAAGTATGCAACTGCAGGAAAGGGCGATTTCTTGGATTTCAAGGGCCATTAATTGTTGTTGTTTTTTTTTTTGCTTCCCCTCCCCCCCTCCGTCGGTCGTTCGGCCGCTATTGCTCGGTCGCTCAGCCTACGTTTCCCTATTCAGAGAATGAACAATAAGCTTCACCCACAGATGAGAGCTAGAGAGTGGTGGTGGGGGGGGGGTTTAAGGAAATGTTAAACATAAACAGGTCCTTATCTTGAAGGGGACGGGGTTTACCAGCTGTAACGAATCTCTTCGGAAAAACGCAACATTTAACCTGGGGGGTACCTAGCCTTGAACATTTAACTGTACATTTTCTACGGCGATTAATTCAACAGTTTTCGTGAAATCAGTGTCTCTTCGCTTTCGTAAAATCAGTCATCTCTCTTGTACTTTACTACAATACATTCGAGACGAAAAGAACTTACTTTAAAAGAAAAGTAAAATTTATTGAGTTTGCAAAAGTAAATAAGTGTACGCAGTTAGAACTCTCAAAAAAGTTTGAGATATCCCAAGTTCAAGTTTCAAAATTGTTTAAAAATAAAGAAAAAGTCTTGAATGACTGCAAATGCATCAAAAATCTTATTCAAAAACGAAAACGTACTGGAAAAGAATCTATAGTTGAATATGCTTTTCTTCAGTGGTTAGCTGAAAAACGAGCTTGTAATGTTCCTGTTAGTGGATTATTATTGAATCGGAAAGATGAAGATTTATCACAACAATTAAATATAACTGAATTTAAACCTACAAATGGATGGTTGGGCAGATGGAAATAAAGAAACCAAATTTCTTTTTAAAAAAAATCACGGTGAAGCAACTGATGCTGATGAAGCCTCTGACAGTTTTTGGAAAAATGTAGTATTACCTGCTTTATTACAAGACTTCAGTTCTTCATGTATCTATAACTGGAACGAAACAGTGCTTGAGCCATGCCTGATGGGACTTTGTGCTTAAAAGGTGAAAAAGTTGTTGGAAGAAAAATCCCGAGAGGCAGACTGACAGTTTTATGCTGTAGTAATGCTGACGGCAGTCATAAAATTCCTCTTTTTGAAATCGGAAAATCCAAAAATTCACGATGTTTTAGAGATATAAAATCTCTTCCAGTTGAATACGAAGAGAATTCAAAGGCTTGGATGACTGCTAATTCTTTCAAAACTGGTTAGTGTCATTTAACAATGAGATGAATAAGATGAAAAGAAACGCTATCCTTTTTATCGATAATTGTCAAGCCCATAAAGTCGATGTAAGACTAGAAAATGTAGCACTTCATTTTTTTTCCTCCGAATACAACAGCTATTTTATAGCCAATGGACCAGAGAATTATACCACTTTTTAAGAGGAATTATAGAAAAGAAGTCGTTAAAAAGATAATAGCTTGCATAGATGATACTAGTGGATTTTCTATCAATAGCTCAACTAGTAAAATTATTAGAAACATTTCAATTCTTACAGCTGTTCATATGATGAACAAATCATGGAATAATATTTCCTCTGACGCAATAAAAAGTTGTTTCTTAAAATGTAAATTTTCAACGCACGTAACAAATGATGAATTAAATGATGAATCAATTACAAATGCAAATGTAATTGATCTGATTTACAATCAGAAGGAATGACAGAAGAAAATTTTTCCAATTTTAAAAACTTCGACAATGACTTGGAAGAATGTGGTGAAACTTCAGACCCTCAACTTGATCAAAAGGAAGTCGATGAAGATGAATTTGAAGAATGCACCGTTAAAATTCATGAAATTTCTAAATTTTAACGTGTTTAAAGTGTGTCTCACTTTTAATTAATAGATTGTTTGTTAATTATAATAGTTTAAATATGCCTATGGCTTAGTTAATTTTTAATGCTATCTTGGTTAAACTGTAACTTGAAACATTGTGAGTGTGTCAACGTGAGCCCGCATAATGGAATATCCCGCTTAATAGAATAATTTATCGTGGCAAATTGGCTATTCCATTAAGCGGGCTCGTATGTATATCTTCAAAGAAGATTGAGGGATTCCATGGATAGTCTCAAGAGCTAATTGTCTGATGAGGACCGGAATCTCAGAGATTTTAATAACGCTAGTTAAGAGACGCTCATGGAAATGGATCCCATCAACTTCCAAACCGACGCCCAGATGATTTAAAGAGTTGGGCTCCACATTAGCAGAAGGCAGATCCAGCATTTTTGCAAAGGAAAAGGGGCTATGCTTCCTCAAACGCTGGTTGTCAATCCAGGCATGAAGGTATGCAGAAGTTCTATGCTGATCATTGTAACTGTAAAGCTTGTTATAGTATTTTGAGAGGCGATAAGTTCTTCTCAACGAAAGAAGAGGTAGATTACTTTCATAGAGCACAATGTCATTTGTACAACTGTGTCGAAGTCCTATAATGCTTCTAGCAGCGCTCAACTGTACCCTTTCAAGTTTATTCAGATTGGTATTGGAAGCACAAGAATAGATGGGAAAACCATACTCCAGTATTGGCCTAACAAGAGAAATGTAGGTAGTTCGAAGGATGCTAGCTTCTGCTCCCCAGTCATGACCAGAGATAAATTTAAGTATATTGAGTCTTTTTCTACCCTTGACCACCTGGCCTTCAATGTGTTTATTGCTTGTGATTTCCTGGTTCAAGATGTAACCCAGGTATTTAGCATTTTTAATATAGTTTAATTGAGTTCCGTTCATAAAGATCAAAGACTGGTAATTGTAGAGGTGTTTGTTAGTAGTAAAGAAAGTCACCGCGGATTTTGAAGCATTAAAAGTCAGTTTATGATGCTCTGCGAAATGATGAGCCTCTCCCAGAGCACTGCTGAGATTAAGCTCAATAGCACTAATGTCAGAGCTAGAGTGCCAGATTATGATATCATCGGCAAAGATTCCCACATTACAACATTTAGAAATCTCTCTTCCAATGCCAGCAAGGTATAGAGAAAACAGGACGGGACTTAAAACCGAACCCTGCGGAACGCCCTGTTTAAGGCCGAAAGGGTCGGACAAAGAGTTATTGTATTTTACTCTAATGGATCTGTTCCAGATAAAGTCTGAAATCCAGGGAAGGGCTCTGCCATTAATGCCAAATAAATCATGAAGTTTGGGGATCAATAATTGACACCAAACTCTGTCAAAGGTCCTAGACATGTCCAAGAGGGCTGCAGCTGAATGGTTAGTTGGCTTCATGTTCTGAGCATCCCGAACACTCTGGCAGAAAAACAAAATCTGGTCGGTAGTGCTATGTCCTCTACGGTAACCAGATTGTTCTCCCGGCAGCAAATTATTAGAATACAGATGGAGATTTAACCTGGCAAGAATAAGTCTCTCCATGAGTTTACAAACAAAGGAGGTCAAGGCAATACGCCTAAAACTCCCAAGGGAGCTAGCATCTTTACCAGGCGTTAAGATATGGACAATAAAAGCTCTTTCATTCACGTGGGAGTCGTCCAAGACTCCAAGAGATATTAATGAGGTCCAAAAGTCTCTGGATACCACAAGGGCCAAGATGACTAATCATAGTACCATGAATGCCGTCAGGGCCTAGAGATTTACCAAGATCCATAGCTTTTAGAGCAAAATTAAGTTCTTTTAAGGAAACTTTTTCATTAAATATAGGTTTACCGGAACTAGAAGTGCGGCAATTATGAATCATTCTTTTAGAATTATTTTTGACTATAACATCGTTTTGGTTAAAAGCCAATTCACTCGTATTTTTGTAGAACTCTCCCAAGATGTTCGCTGCAGGTTTGTCATCATGTGATAATTTGCCATCCGGAGCGAGGACAGTATTGCAGAACACATTCTGAGGCTGACCATAACTTAGGGGCCGAGCAAGATGCCATAATTTGGAGTCGAGAGCGCTGGCATCGATGTTGCTACATAAGTCAATCCAAGCTTTTCTTTTATGTTTAATGTATAGCTGTTTAATAGCAGCATTGAGTCTATTGAGTTCAACTTTGACCACAGGGTCATTAGTCCTGAAAAGCGTCTTGTGTAAAGTATTTCTCTTAAGGATAAGGGCCCTCAGCTCAGGATCCTTATGTTGGAAGAAAGGTTTCAGATGTCTTAAATTACCCCTAGGAATGGACTGATGGGAAGCATGGATGATCGCCACTCCCGTTCCAAATCGTCAGTGAGAGTCGCAGTGCCAAGAGCTGACTGAAGTAATCCCAATTAGCCCTCTTAAAATTCCAAAAGTTCCTGTGAGCTGCCACAGACTTTATATTAATCTGTACGTTAATCAGGATGGGCAGATGATCACTGCCAATGCTGTTGAGGATAGTCCAGTCGCAATGTGGGTAGAGCTCAGGGCTGACAATAGAAATGTCCAAAGCTTCACAAGTGCCGTAGCTAAAAGACGTATGAGTAGGAGAGCCATTGTTAAGAAAGATAAGAGCTCTATCATCAGCAGCGGTCGACAGTTGGCAGCCCCTATTATTATTCACGGAACATCCCCAGGACAAATGTTTAGCATTAAGATCTCTAAGAAATATGGTGTTTATATCAGCAGAGTCAAATACCTCAACAGGGAGATGTGCCTGGTTAGGTGGGTGGTACAGATTGTAGATGTTAATCAGCCTTCTCTTCCAAGTAACAGAGATACCTTGCATCTCTAAATCAGAGTCCCGATTAGGCATGGAAATTTTCTTGTAGTTAACATTTCTAATAAGAAAGGCTAATCCGCCACCACCTCCATTGGGTCTGTCCTCACGAAAAATACTATAGTTTTTTTAATTTGATGGCATAATGTTCTCTGAGTTTGGTTTCCTGAAGGGCAATGATCTGAGCTTCATACCTATCAGCTATGTCAATCAATTGGTCTAATTTAGTTCTCATGGCAGGGGAAGACAAGCCGTTGACGATGCACTGCAGAATTTTGAGAGAACCATTTTTAGAAGTTGGAGACCGTAATTCATTTGACAAACGGGCCCTCTGCCTAAGCCTCGAGCGCGCCCCTGATTAACCTGCGAAACGGGCGATGCAGTATTCAAATCAGAAAAAGGAGGACTCATGGTAAAGGGAAAGGGGCAGCTTCAATTGGCCCAAAGGCCTGGGGCTCCAGAGGCAGAAGACTGACTTAGCCTCGGGTGCCTGTCTGTTTTAGCTGAGCAAAATGGAATGGCCTTCACGCCTAGGGTGACCCTAACAGGAGTTAAAACTCCCGACGTACTTCGCCCATTCCGCCCAGGAATACCCCTCCTCCACAATGAGGCAACAGACAGGACTTGGAGGGGAGTAGATTTTCTGAAGAACGTAATCGTTACCCACACTCGTTTCTTAACAGAGAGTAAAAGGAAAAAGTACTATTTCGTAAAAGGGCCGAAGAGAGTTGGATGAACATGTCGTAAAATCGTCAATCGCTTGTTGGGTATGCTTGCAATTCGTCCGGGGTTATGGTCCTAGTTCACAGTTTTCGTTCATTCCGCGTACTGTAGTTTCTTTCTAGAGCACAAGATTGTATATTGCTGTGTAATCGATATATACGAGTGCCTTGATGGCATCATATGTAATGGCTGCATATGTAGTGATCCTAGAGTTGTGTGTTTTCCATTAAATTTGTTCTGATATCTGAAACGAACGTGAAAGGTTGTCCGAAACGTAATACCCCTGACTCTTTCTTTGGCATCCATAATTTTTTAAGGGGACTCACTACCCTTAAATCTTCAAAACATTCGATTTTTTGAAAAAAATATATGTTAAAGCCTGATCATTTCTGACTAAAATAAAGCAAACAGCATAAAAATATTTCTCTTAGTTCCGGAGATATTGATATTCTAAATATTTAATTACTGATCAAGTTTATGGTAAGAAAAATTTTAAACTCATTTTTCTCAAAATGTAATTTTGCATCATTCCGCAACTGATATCTCAAAAACTATAAAACATAATTCCATGAAATTTTTATCACTGCATAATCATGTTATTTTATTGCGTCTGAACAAGAATTATTGCAATCACTGCACATTTTGTTATTTTTTCAGGGGTAAATTAATGCAAAAATTTAAGGAAATTTAACATTCAACATTAAAAACTTTTAAAAATATTTTAATGTTGAATGTTTTATGTTCAATTGTATTTTGAATTATTTATTTTAAATATAAAACAGGAATTATACATTTAAGTGTAAAATTAATTTCATAGTTTTGCGCGCAAGACAGTATACAGTAAATATACTTAAAAAACAACGTATATCTAAAGCAGTTTAAAAAAAATTATTTAAAATTATTTTGAGAGTTGAAAATTTGTTTATTAAAATAAATATATCAATTTATTATATACATAAAATTTGGAAAAATTGGGAGTAAATTGAAATAGTTACAAAGAGTCAAAAAGTTTGAAATATGCCTTATTTCCTCGACTTAAGGGTCGTGAGTCCCCTTAAGGTAACTTCCTACATTCGGAGCCAATTTTTTAAAAAAATCAATTTAAGGGTTTTTAGTCTTTTGTGGTAAAATAGAACTTAAAAAATGAACAAAAACTTACTTGTAAATTCCATACTATTTTATAAATTGGTCAATTTGAAGTAATTTTTAATGAAATTTAGCAAAAACGCCTATCAAACTGCACAAAATTCCAATGCTAATATTTTAATTTCCTTCTCACACATGATACATATGACAGTTATCTTAAACATGACCTACAATCTACGAGAAATTTTAAAATGCAAAAATAATATAGACAATTTTATGTTCCAATTTGAAAATTTTCCCCGATTCGTCATTCCTTTCCTTATAAAAACAGCCCCAAGTAAAATACTATCTATTATCCATCAATTATTGTACGTCATTTCATTATCAATAGCATCTAAAACATTTCCTGAAAATTTTATCAAATTATATGAATTATTATGGGAGATATCATGATAGCGGTAGAGATTTGTGTTAAAAGACATAATTCTGAGAAAAACGCATTTAAAGTTGTTTGTCACTCTAATTATGTAGCAGACGATGTTTTTTAAAATAGGTATAACTCTGCTTCTAATTGATGTAAAATGAAAATCAAAACGGTTTTGAAATGAGCGAAGATGAGTTACACGATTCTTGGAAAAAATAAAATTGAACAAAATGGTCAAAAAATGACATTTTCAACGTAGACAGTCACCTTAAGCCACCCAAACTAGAGCACGTACCTTTAAGCAGTTTTAATTAATTTATAAGTTCCTAGCGGTGTTTGCTGCCAAGCGAACTCTAACTTTTTACTTGAAATCTGTTGGTGCTATCTTAAGAATGGGTATAACAAATGGGTATACAAAATGGGTATAACAAATAAGAATGGATTAAAGTCTGTTCTTGACCATCTACCAAATGAAAAAAAAATGTATGTTTTCCAAATGAAGATACATTCTATCATACACCAATATGTTTTTCAAAAAATCGTGTTTCTTAAATTACAACCAATTTTGTTGCTTTTTTACCATATTTGTTGTAATTTTTGTGCGTTGTCTCATTTCCAGGCAGGGTATGACAAACATGAAAGCACCAAACTTTATAAACATGCTTTCCCGATGCATCTTCATGCTGTCAAATGCCACTATATTTCACAATTCCTGTTCTCTGGATTACTACCGTTTTAAATTTATCAGTAAAAGACTTGTCATTTTGAGAACACTTATTGTCTACACGCCCTCTACTAGCAGTTTCTTGTGTGTGCGAATTAAAATCTTTTTGAAACTAGACCTTTTTAAAATAATTTCTCAAACTAATGTCTTACTACGAGATTTTCGAAATAATAATTGTGCGCATTTTTAGGAACTATCGTGAATACTTAACATGTTCCAGACCTTTCGTTTCTTATGTAAACACAATATCGGTATTTTAACTGACATATTATCAATATGCACTGATGAAATATTCATTATCAAAATATGAATTAAAAGAGCATATGTTGGTACTTAGTTTAGATAAATGCTTGCTTGTGCAAACTCTATTACTGGTCTAAGCATACTTTCTTTTTCTGATATATTACTTTAAGCTGTAAAATAACAAATGCACATGTATTTGCATTTACTTAATTTTCTACTTTCACAAGATTTTCACATCAAAATAGTCAGATTCCTCTAATGTTTCTTATTTTAAATGCTACTTCTAATACCTAAAAATATTTTATGACCACTTTTATTTCATATCCTTTCTACTTTTAATTTTTACCCTCTCTTTACACAATTTATCTTTGAAGTAACTTTGACCTTAATTTGAGGAATAATTTAGATCAATTCAAACTAATGAAGGATTTGTAGTAATAATATGGAAATAATGACACACATTTAAAAGACTTGCTAAATCTGCCTATTCTTGTCAGAATGTGTTCTTTTTAACGGTGATTTAAAATTAATTCAACCAGAATAAGCTTTTTCTGTGGTGAAATTGATTTTTACTAAAAAATAATAATTTCAGTATATAAGCTCCTGCTGTCATTGAAATGTCAAGAAGGCTGTGACGTATGATAAATTATGGTATAGGATCATTAAGTAAAGAGAAATACATTTTACATATTTTATTTTAACTATATATTAATAATCAATACTGATTTTATTTTCTGCAATGATTTTTGTATGTGTTTGCCGAATGGTTGATTACGGTTGTTTCTAGAATTTTCCTCACACAGTAAAGGTTATATGCCAGTATCGAGAAACGAACCCGGGTCTCCCTGCGTCGGGTTTGGCGCTCTTCTGTATAATCTTTCTTGGTAATGAGTATTTGCATTAATTATCATATGATTCTTAGAAACATGGATTTGAATGCATGGCTGAGTCATCAAACTTATAAATTGAAGCAAGTTTTATTTTTTACATTTCCGTGCCCTAGAAAGGACTAACTGAAAGATTCCTATAGTTCTTATACCTATAATTCAGTATGATAGGTGCACGATAATACCACTTTGCAATACGCTCGAAAAATAAATAGGCAAAATAAATAAGTTTTGGCAAGTTTCGTACCACGGGTTACTGAGTTAAAAGTGCATTAAAAGCAGCAGTGCCTATTAGCCACTTGCTGGTTGTTTCTTTGGAATGTACTAGCTTTTGGCGAATGTCTGATGAAAATATGTATTGTCTTACTGAAAGAAAAAATAAAATTCTAAGGTTCCCCAATAAGAACATATGTATTTTAAATACCTATATTAATGTCTTATTGGGAATACCATTTTAATACTCCCAATAAATATGTGTAAGGTGTCAGGTATGGTGTAAAATCCCTTGAAAATGGGATAAACACATCCTCAGAGTTAATTGGGATGCTCCTTACTATGTTAATTATGATTCGTCATTAAAAAATGGCATGAAACAAAAGCAAAGGAGATTCAGTGTGATCATCGAGAAATTCCCCAAGAAAATTCATAACAACATGAAGTTATCAATCTACAGCTATTTTGAATACCGTGTCGTAGTATACACTAGCTACCAATAAGTATTTGAATACCTGTGATAGAAAAGAAAAACAAAATTTATCCATATTCAATAGTTGGTAGAGCTTCTACGAGAGGCAATTATAGCCTCAATCCTCCGGCGCCTGCTTTCCACAAGTCCTTGTATGACGGCAGTGGTATTTTCTTCCACTCGGCATGGAGAAGAAATGTTCCTTCACCGATTTTGGACGGTTGTAGCACCCCTTCATTCGGCGATCCAACTCCTCCCAGAAGTTCTGGATGGGGTTCAGGTCTGGGCTCTGGACAGGACAGTCCATTCGGTTAACCACTTTGTCACCATACCAATCCATGGTGAACATCGAAACATTACAACTGGCGTTGTCGTCCTGGAAGTAACATGGGTGCAACCCGTAAGACTGCCGCAACATAGGAAGCACACTGCCATCCAAAATAGTGCAGTAGGCGTTGAGCTTACCATGAATTGGGACCAAGGGTCCCAGTCCATATAAGGAGAAACAGCTCCAGACCATAACTCTACCTCCGCCGAACTTTACTGTGGGCACCATGCATTCTGGCAGGAAGCGTTCTGCAAGCAAGTCGCCAGACCCAGACCCTGCCATCCGAACAGTAGAGTGTGAACCTTGATTCGTCGCTACAGAGAACCCGTTGCCACTGATAAAGGATCCCCTTTGGACGTGCTTTGCGCCACATTAACCGAGCAGCGCGGTCGGACTTTGTTATCAAAGGCTTATGGGCGGCAGCACGACCATGAAAACCAAGCAGAGATGGTTCTCACGGATGGTATTAATCGAAACAACACTCCTGGGTGCCTGTTGAATCTCCTGGAGTATGTGGGCCATCTGTTGTGTGGTTCTTCCGATTTTCTCTGAACATTACTCGTCGGTCTCTATCACCTAGTTTCGTGTGTCTGCCGACTCGGGGCACATTCCGACAATCAGCGCTCATCTTCCACTTCTGAATCACATAGGCCACTGTCGATTTTGGGTAATTCACCTTGCTAGATATCGCCCTTAAGGATCGACCATTCCTGTGATACCTTCCGACTACACCTTTCTCGAAATCAGATAACTCTGCACTTCGTGGCATCTTGCATGCGACTAATGCCAATGTTGTTTCCTACGCGATATTTAACGGCGGAGGACGTGACGTATATTAGGACCTCAGATATCGTCATTTGCATGTGTATCCAAATACTTATTGAAAGATAGTGTATATCATTAGGTTTCAACGGATGATTTTTTTTTAGAATTTTAGTGTTACGTTCTATTTTCCGAATGGAAATTTTTTATTTACAGTCAAGTTCTTATATTATGAAAAATAGTACAAATATTTTTCCACTTTAATGAGGCCCTAAAGTGAAGAAAAAGAGTGTCAATTCCTGAATATTTTTAAGGTTAGTAAATCAGTCAAAAATATAATCTAAAATAGTCTGTATTCAGCTTAGATAAGTTACTTACTAAAATTACAAATGATTAATGCCAATTTTTTTAATTAGAAAAAATTTGAATCACGTGGGAAAATTTATTGAATTACTTAAAAATAAACCTGTCTTCTAAATGGAAAATTTTTTATTTACAGCTAAATTCTTATATTATGAAAAATAGCACAAATATTTTAATATTTTAATGAGGCTCTAAAGTGTAAATCACTAAATATTTTTAAAGTTGGTAAATCAGTCAAAAATATAATCTAAAATATTCTGTATTGAGCTTAGATAAGTTACTTACTAAAGTTGCAGATCCTTAATGCCAGTTTTTTAATTATAAATAATTCGAATCGAGTGGGATAATTTATTAAATTACCTAAAAATAAACCTTCTTTTTTCATATCCTTCATACCGCAGTGTTGATATTATTTTTAAATTTTCATAACCTCTGAATAATGGATGACCGAAAAGTTAGTTTAGTCTAAAATAAATTATTAAATCAACTTTATAACAAAATGATTTAAAATTTGTCTTAAATTTCTAAGTCCGTCATTGTCTTTTTGCCTCTAAAGCGCTGGGAATCTAGACTTGACAGGGCAACCAATTAAGTTTAATGAAACTTGTGTTTCTTTACACTTCCAACATTTTGCTTTGTATAACACACATTTTACCTTTCAGAACATAAATCAATATGTCACTCAAAATGTCATTGAACTCCAAACTGAACTGGTATTTTATATCTCATCTCAGCATGAAAAATGAATATTGAAGTTAATTTAAATTGCCATCGAGTTTATTTGAAATCTCTGAACTGTCTACTTCATATATTTTAAGAAATATTTTTTTGTGCCTCTAAGAAGTTATGCTGTGCATACTATTGCAAGTTTTGGAAGCCCCTAAAAGTGCAAGGATACTTCATCTCATGCAGCAGACACTATTGTACCTTGAAGCAGTAGTCGTTTTTATAGCATGAATATGTGACTGCCCAAAACATGTCACTTTTAAATGTTTTTATACTCACTGTCTGATAAGTATAAAAACATTTTAAAGAAACTGTTAAATACAGGTATCGCATATAAGTCGTAAAGAAAATCACGAAATGTATTGATAAAGATCTTACATTTTCGTACGTAGGAAAGTTACTGGCATTTTGATATTCATATGCGTTATGCTGTAAACTGCCGACACTGCGAAACGTGTCTATAAATAACAGGGTCCAAGTAAAATCATTATATTAGAGAGTATCATAAAAGAATGAACATATTTAAACTCTTTGCTAATATTACCATGCTGTCCAATTTGTTAGAGCTGTAGAGAACAATTAATATTGCTTCGTGTTTTGGGGTCTACTCCCCCTGAATTTTCACATATAAATCTTTATATGCAGTAATAATTGTGATAAATCTTTTAACAAAACGTTTTATTTATATCCTTTTGCATTAAAACAACATGTACGAGGTATGTCCGATAAATAAGATGACTGATCACAGAAATATTACAGTAATATATATTCGCAAAAAAAGAGCCTTATTGTCTTTCTAAGTACAGTCGAATCCGGTTAATTGGACCACCGATTAATCGTACCAGCCGGTTTTTAGGACCAAAATGATCGCTTCCCGATGTGGTCCGATTAACCGGAATCGACTGTACTCCCCGGGAGATGTAATGCATTTCTGACAATGTCCATACAAGTATTCGAAACATCTGGAATAGTCCTCCTTCGCTACTACTTTAAGTTCCCTGGTAACAGCTGCTTGGATATCTGAAATGTTAGCAAATTTGTGTCCTTTCAGTGCCGATTTCAGTTAGAAACAGGAAAAAGCCTACTGGTGAAAGATGAGGGAAGTATGGAGGCTGAGACAACCTAGCAATCTGATGCTGGGCGATTAATCGTTCCACATTACATAGCAGTATGAGGCATTATCGTGCATTGTCGTGCAAAAGGTACCACTTGCATGATTCCGCAGCAGAGAATTTCGGCCGCACACGACGAATACGTGCTTAGAAGCGCTTGAGAACATGGTAGTAAGAATCATCACTAAGGGCCTGTTCACATAGGAGTCCGTTGCGTTGCGTTGCGTTAAGGAAAAGATGACGTTGAGACGAAAATAAACCAATCATATGCCTCCAAACGATTAGCAATGAAATTTTTAACGCCTATGATTGGTTTATTTTTGTCTCAACGTCATCTTTTCCTTAACGCAATGCAGCGGATTCCTATGTGAACAGGCCCTAACTGTTGGTCCTTCCGGTACGAGTTCCTTATTGATTAATCAGTGTCCGTCGAAAAAGGTAATCATCATTGTCCTGAACTTTCATTTTTCTAAACGGATTTTAACGTAGAATTAAGTTTCTCTTTAACGGTCCTCCGGAAAGCAAAACTGCATATGTCCTGCGTCGCGAATTACAAGTTTGGCAGCTTGCCAAACACAGTCTGTATCGCTTGGGCAAGCAGTAAACAGTTAAACAGAAAACTACCAAAATGCGTCACAATTTTGACAAACGTACATACATACATACATTATTTATATTATATATATAGTCGAACCTCCATATATCGAAGTAGCAAATTGCCGGAAAATAATTCGATATATAGAAATTTCGATATATGGAATTGATCTTAGATTTATCATAATTCTCCTAAAACATTATGCGAAATTCCATCTCTAATTTATATGCGAATCACATTAAATGAAAGTTAATAATTAAAAAATGAATTAATATGAAAGATTTATTGAGTACTACATACCTTTTAAAAAAACAATAATCCAGACAGTGGTTACAATGATCAGAGTTACATTATTTTAAAAAAACTACGAATATCTTGCTGAACATCCAGTTTTGCTTGAACAGCCAAAGAAATGTTCACATTTATTTAGTCCACTAAAAACTTCATCAGGGACATTTTTACTTTTGTCTAAAGTGGGATAAAAGCTCCCAATATGTAGTGAAAAAAATTTTGATATGTAGAGATTATTTCGATATATAGAAACATTTTTTCTATGTAATGAACATTGAGATTTGCTAAGAGTTCGATATATAGAAAATTTCGATATGGGGAAGTTCGATATATGGAGGTTAGACTGCATATATATATATATATATATATATATATATATATATATATATATACAGTTGGCTCTCTGTTTAACTACGCTCTACTTAATTACGATCTCTATTTAAAGACGATGTTTCCCGGTCCCGGCCCCTCCAACGTTATGGGAAATGTTACTTTTTCACAAATTCGATTCTTAAGGACGATTTTAAAATGCGTCACAATTTTGACAAACGTACATACATACATACATTATTTATATTATATATACAGTCGAACCTCCAAATATCGAAGTAGCAAATTGCCGGAAAATAATTCGATATATAGAAATTTCGATATATGGAATTGATCTTAGATTTATCATAATTCTCCTAAAACATTATACGAAATTCCCGGATACGAAAGTCCCTTGAAAGTCATTAAACAGAGAGCCAACTGTATATATATATATATATATGAAATGGTCCGAATGGTCATCTCCTGAAATAAGCACACACATCATGGAGGAAAACAATACAATTTGAACTCAGGAACAAAGAAATTTATTCCAGCAATAACATGACCTTACAAAGCGAAGTCCAGCTCTCTTCTGCCGAGCGTACAAGTAGCTGTAAACAGGTTGCCGGAAATTGGCGAGGTAGGTTAATATTGGCAAGGGGTAGAGGGTGGAAAGGTTACCACAGAGAGGGAGAACTAGGATTATAGATTAACAGACTATTATAGATTAGTGGTGGTTAAAATTTTTTCACATACATACATATATACATACAAAAGAGGTAAGCTACGATATGTAATCCTACGTTAATAACCCGCGGTAGTTTCGTTAGGAGAGGCTACCTGAAGTTTTTTTTTGTTAATTTGAAACAAAATTTAATATTGACTGTCTGCTCCAAGCCGCAATGCATCGGCAACTGTTACATTACAGCGACTACATGAACAAACACCTACAGTAAAATTATCAAAACGAAGTGCAAAATTTAAGTAAGACAGGGAAGAACGCAATGCGCATGTGTCAGCGCGTCGGGCTGGTTTTAATGTTCGAAAGGGGTGGGGATTCTTCGCCTTACTTATCGATTTTCCCTTGTAAGAGCTACAAGTAGCCTATTGGTAGCGAGTCGTTTTTCGGCTCTGAGGGTTGTCGGTTCGAATCCTGACAACCGCCATTAAAAATTTTCGCGTCTAGACCGGATACGGGTATGTTAAATCAGCAGACCGGAAGGTCCCTCTATGATGACACAGGGCGTGAAAGAGGGTAGTCCCTGAGAGTGCTCGATCAAAATTGAGGTGGCACCTATCTAAGTAGGACTCTCGGCCCCTGTGGCGCTATTATAAACCGGAGCCATACTCCTCAGCCCGCAAAGCCAATATGTACCTACTCTGGAACACTTCCGGCCAGGAGACATTAGAAACAATAACAACAACACATGTGTAAAATCAGGAATAAAAATAACCTTAAAATTTCACAATAAACAATAGTAAAATAACAGTAATAAATAACAGTAAAATAATCGTAATAAAAGAGAGTAAACTAATTATATTAAATAACAGTAAAAACGGTCCCGAATCGAATTTTGGAAGCGAAAACTGATTTCATCTTTCAGCAATGAAAGCTGATTTTGTTTTCGCAACTCAAAACGAGATCCTCTTTCCCGCCAAAAAGTGAAATTTTAAGGCAATTGCTATTCCTAGATTATTTTAACTAATTACAGTGATTATTTTTATAACATGTAAATAGTTTTATTGTAATTATCATCTTATGCACTTTGTAGATGTTTAAACACCCATGTTTTTCTTTAACCCCTTTAGGTAGTTAAAAATATTTGTACGGCATTGTCAGTATCAACTAGACCACATCTACTGTCAAGTTTAGTATTAGTACGTACCCAAAGCTGCCCAATTACACCTTATTAATTATAATACATTTCAGTGTAAAGAAGCAGTTTATTTCTTAATTACAAATACCCAGAAGGATTGGCTATGACGTCATTTATTCACAAGTAATGGGCAAGACTGCGGGCCACTCATTTAAGGGGGCATCGTATAGGTGGCCAGCATTACCCCCTACAAGCCGGTCCCGTAATTTAGAACCAAGTGGCGAGATCGGAACAATTTACCCAGCACCTGCAGAGGTAAATTTGAGAACCTGCAGTAAATTCAAGGACATTGCAGCCATGACAGATTTTACTTGCACAGCGCACCATTAGTGAACACGGCGGTGGATTTTGTCAGCGACCCGCATCGAAAAAAGAAACGAGCATAAGACATAAGAAACAGTTTATTTCATCATTAATTGAGAGAGGTTTGATAAAATTTGGGGTAAATTTAATGAAGAGATTTATTTTATTGCATTCTTAGGTTCGTTGATGTTTGTCGGAGTTATTGAAACCCTGAGATACGCTGAGTAAGTGATCAAAGTTAAAGAGCGAAAAGCATGTCCAAATTTTATATAATTTTAATAAATAAGGAATTTTTTTGCCTTTTCAAGATGTGTGTAAACTGGAGATATTCAAGCAGTTAAGTTTTTTTAGTACATGGCTATAAGTAGCATAAATTAGTCGAGAAGCATTTGCAGTATTATCTTGGACATATCTATTGCCGAAGTTTAGTACTTCGTACACCAAGCGGTCAAATTATCAGAGTGATGTATTTATGATGCAATAACAATCTTAAGCTGCTCAATACTTTAGCCGCTCAGTTCCTATATACACTCTTAGACCAAAATAAAAACGCACCAAGAAGGGGTAATGCAAATTGGACACTAATTGATATGCATACAGGTGTCGACGGCAAATACAAAATTTTAAAGTTTCTCGGCCAATGAATGAACATGTGACGTTGCAGCGCATCTTAACTGCGCAACTGGCAGGATATTAAAGAGGAGAAATTTCGATTCCAGGTCATAAATTCTTTGCGAATTTCACTCCATGTACTCAGGTCAACAGTAACTATGCCTCGGAAACATTTGCGCGAACAATATGCGCATATATCAGCATTTAAGCGAGGACGTGTAGTTGGGCTCAAAGAAGCCGGTAGGTCTAATCGGAGAATCGCTCGGCATTTGGATAGGAGCGATGCACTATTAGATGATGTTTGCAGAAATGGGTGAATCATGGCCGAACACAGCATCAAGAAGGAAGCGGTCGGCCTAGAGAAACGACAGAACATGAGGACCGAGCAATCGTCAGAGCGGCACTCACAGCCCCAGATTCATCATTATCATCGATCGTACGGGCAGCTGGTGCTTCAGTGACCGCAAGGACCATTCATATGCGGCTCAGAGAAAGGGAGCTGAGCTCACGGCGCCCCTTGCGCCGACAACCATTGACCTCTGTACACCGACAAGCCCGTTTGCAGTGGTGTCGGGCACATTCGACCTGGAATGTCACTGACTGGAGTATAATTGTCTTCAGTGATGAGCTCCTCTTCGAATTGAGTCCCCGATGACCAGCGAATACGTGTCTGGAGACGCCCCAGACAGCAGTGGGATACCAACCTGACTGTCTTCCTCTATACGGGCCGACAACCAGGAGTGATGGTCTGGGGTGCCATTTCATTACATAGCACGACCCCTTTGGTTGTCATCGGCGTCACCTTTACAACACAGAGGTACGTTGACGATATTCTATGTCCCATTGTGTTGCCCTTCATATCACGCCATCCTGGGCTTACATTTCAGCAAGGTAATACCCGCAAGCTCATGGCGAGAGTTTCTACTGCTTGTCTTCGTGCTTGCCCAACGCTATCTTGGCCAGCAAGGTCGCCGGATCTCTCCCCAACTGAGCACAGTTGGAGCATTATGGGCAGGGCCCTCCTACCAGCTCGGAATTTTGACGATCTAACTCGCCAGTTGGACGGAATTTGGCATGGTATCCCCCAGGAGGACATCTGCCACCTCTATCAATCAATGTCAAGCCAAATAACTGCTTGCATAAAGACCAGGGATGGATTAACGCGTTATTGACTTTTTCACTTTGTGAAGCTCTTTCTCTTGTATAAATCATCCAATTTTTCTCAAATTGTAATTATTTGTTTTTCTGTAAATTTATATCGCATCTACCGATTTTGGTCCCATACGGATAACTTATTATTGGTGCGTCTTTTTTTTTGTATAAGAGTGTAGAATAGATACTAACTGTACAACTTGAATTTTTAAATAATTTTTCTTAGTTACTAGCCAATAATTTCCACATCATAAATTCCTATATAGAATAGATATAAACTGCACAACTTTTTAAATATTGCTTCTTAGTTATTAGCCAATTATTTCCTCATTAGTAATTCATTTATAGAATAGATACTTACTGTACAACTTGACTTTTTAAATACTCTTTCTTAGTTACTGGCCAATAATTTCCGCATTAGAATTTCCTATATGGAATAGACACGTACAACTTGACATTTTAAATACTCTTTATTAGTTATTAGTCAATTATTTCCACATTAGAAATTCCTATATAGAGGAGATGCGTACTGTACAACATTAATTTTTAATTTTTTTCTTAGTTATTAGCTATTTATTTCACATTAGAAATTCCCATATAGAAGTAATACATAGTGTATAAAATGACTTAAATATTTGTGCTATTTAGATTATAGTTCTCTCGCAAGGGGAAACTAGAAACTGGGACAACCTGCTAATGCACCCCACCCCCAAACAAATGCACACGCACCAACTGATTGGATTTTCGACCTGCTCGGGATTCAAATCTGATGTGCTCTCTAGACCTGAACGTATACATGAATGAAACTATGTCATTTATTTCTAAGACTACCTTGACTTTACTGTTCTAATGGGAATAAATAGTTGTACTTAGGATTCTTTTCATTAAAAGTTACATAAGATATCGAAAGTCTTGTTTTATTCCCAAAGCCTCGTTTCGGAATACCAGAAAAAAAAAATTAAATTCCCCTGTTTGAAAGCCGATAATAAATGACTTCTCTTTCATTTCGACTCCAGAAAACGTATCGCACAATCTTTCTTTGTGTAATAACGTTGAAATAAAAAGAATCCGTGAAATTCTGTGTAAACAAAAAAAAAGAGACAGTCTTCAGTCATTGTCCCGTTTTAAAACCGCACAAAAGGTACCTTTTTACTAAATTCGGACCAAGGTCGCGTTTATTGGCGCATTCCTAAGACTTCAGAAAGGTGAACGGCCGATTTTTAGAAAATGTCCTGGAATAATTCAAGGATCGCGCGGGAAAAAAAAAAAAAGCAGAGATTAAAATAAATTTTTAACGCGAAAAAACTTCAGCTTTTTAAGGAGGCATAATCTGAAAAATGATATTAATTGGAAGAAACGAATTTGATGCTTAAGTTGACGCGTTACCTTGAAAAGGAATATCGGCGATAATTGGCGTGTATATTATTCCCAATAGAACTCATTGTTTGGTCTGAATGAATTAAATGAAGTTTTTTTTTATTTCCTGTTTTTATACGGTTATTTTATTGGTGATGAAAAAGGTAAAGCTATAGTAAAATTAAGTATTTTCGTATGAAAACATGTTTATAGGCAGAAATTCAGGCAGATGTTTTTGCAAAGAATGAACTTATTAGTTCAATCTGGAAATTCAAAACACAATAAGTTCTCTTTTTTATGTTTATTATCAGTGGTAAATCAAGACAAGAAAGCAATAACCTTAAAGTAAACAGAAGCCTAATCTGTTTTTATGAACTTTAATATCTGAAATGTAACAAGGAAGAAAAATATGGCATATCTTAAAAAATACTCTCCAAACAGCATGATTTATGGGATAAAAAATAGTTTTAGAAGCATTATTTGATATAATACAATTTTTTTATTTGAAAATTTAACCTGTCGTGTAGCACAAGAATAGTACAATTTTAATACATCGATCACTTTCTATGATCGATGTATTGAAATTGACGTTACAGTGGGAATACCATGCCTTCAGAAACAATAAGATGTGAATTGGTGAAACTGAAACATTTCTAAAATTCATTTCAAAAAAGGGACACTTGTGATTACTTAAAACTATACTAATCGAATCGAAAGTTGAACACTCTTTTTTTTAATGCTGAGACACTTGTCTTCTGTTCTGAGACATTCGTGCAACATACTGCGGAAATTGTTGACTACTTCTTAAATGAGAGCACTATACAGGTGAGACAACATTAGTCCCTGAGGTCACCTCAAATTCGACTAATCACCCTCAAGTTCGACATCTAGAGGGTTCGTACCTCCTCCCATCCCTCTGGCAATATGGAAGTATCTTTACGGTCTATCGATTTAGCGTTTCCTTATCCGGATCAGACACGAATGCATTTAATGGCACTCGTCGGAATTCAAACTGAGCACGCTCCACCCAGCACGACCGAGGATGAAATTCAAAACTTAAATTGAAGAAAAGTAGAGTGAATAAATAAAAACAATGGTAGATAAACAAAATGACTAAACTCATTCTGAAGAGCTTCAAAGAGAAGTAAAAATTGATCCCTCCCCCCCTTCTAATAGAAGCAAGCATACACTGGATGTCCAATTTATTAAGATTACTTGACAGTTTGTGGAAAATCAGCTTTGTCGTTACGCAATTGCCGCTAGAGAGGCATATTGGTAGGAAAAAGAATTGCTGGATGATTATAAAGACAGTCGTAAAGTGTATTGCTTGTGGAGGAATGGATAAAAACGCGATTCAACGGATTTTCAAAGAGGAATGATAATGGGTGCTATATGCAGTGGGGAGAGTATCAGCGACGCTGTGTCGCTTGTTAGGTGGTCGAGATCAGCTGTTGTTGAAATTTATAAACAGTGGGATACCAAACTGTGACGCAACGTCACTATGTAGAAAGTTAATCACTATTTCAGACTTAATACATACAACATATTCATTATAATTATTAATATTAACTTTAATTAACTATTATTATTATTAACTTTATTAATTAACATCATTTCTTTAATTATTGGCTAGCTGTATTTCTATTAATACATTTCTCGGTTAACTTAGTGCTTAAAATATAACTTATAATTTTCCAGGTAGATTTCGAATTATTAAAGCAATTACATTGTTATTATCTACAATAATTAAATATATCTACATTATCTACAATAATAGAATACATATTCGAAATCGCATGGCGATTTGGATTCACCGCTTAACTGTAAGTTAACTAAAAAAACACTTGTAAGATAGATTCAATGTATTCATACGCAGAGTTTTCCAAAAGATAATAACAATGTAATCGCAGTTTTTAGTATTTCGCTTTAATATAGTCTTTTTCTACAACTAGCATTTATAAATTACTAGCTATTTACCCGGCGTTGCCCGGTTATTTATTAATACCAATTTTTTATTACACAGGAAAAGGAATGGATTCTAGCTATAGTGTAAAATCTAAGTAATTTAATTTTCAGGTATTTAAAAGTAAGTATACAATTGATAAAGTAAAATTACAAATTCACTCTATTATTAATTTAACTTAAATCTTGATTATAAACAATATTTTTAGTTTCCTATATTCCTCTCATTGACTCCGAAAACTATGGATTCTACACTAATCTCGGTCAGTTTGGACTTTGTTTTACCCCTTCTCCCACCCCCCACCCCACCAATGATGATGGGAGTCTATACTTGCACTTAAACGGCATCGGGAGGGCCCTATTTTCTCAGCGACACAAAAACTGGATTCGACACTACTCTCGGTAATTTTGGACATTTTATTTCTACCCCTTCTCCCCCCCAATGGTGTTGGGAGGCTGAATTTGCATTTAAACGGCATCGGGAGTATCCCTATTCGTCGCAGCGATCCCGACAACTATGGATTCGACACTATTCTCGCTCGTTTTCGACAATTTATATTCACACTTTCTTACCCCCACCTCACCCAACAATGCTGATGGGGTGGCTGCACTCTCACTTAAATGGCATCGGAAGTGTCCCTATTCATCTCAGCGACATCGAAAATTATGGATTCGATACTACTCTCGGTCATTATGGACATTTTATATTCCCCCTTCTCCCCTCCCCCATGATGATGGGGCCTGAACTTGCACTTAAACGGAATCGGAAATTACACTATTCGTGTCAGCGAGCCCGAAAACTATAGTTTCGACACTACTCTCAGTATATTGGACATTTTATACTCATCTTTTCTTTGCTCCCTCCCCCCTCCCCAATGCTGATGAGGGGAGCTGAACTTTCGCTTAACAGGCATCGGAAATGTCACTATTCGTCTCAGAGATCCTAAAAACTATGGTTTTAACACTACTATCGTTATTTTGGACATTTTATATTCATTCCTTCTTCCTCCTCCCACCTCACCCAATACTGATGAGGGGGGGGGGGCTGAACTTGCACATAGCCATCATCGGGAGTGTCACCATTAATCTCAGCGACTCCAAAAACTATGGATTCGACACTAATATCAGTCGTTTTCGATTATTTTTACATGTGCCCCCTGCCCCTTGCCCCCCTATGGGTGCTAGGGGTGTCTTACCACACCAGTGCTTCTTTACAGATTGTAAGTGATATGTGTACCATGTTTAGTTGAAATTGCTCCAGGCGTTCCAAAGTGATGCTGGAACATAAACTCACACATACACACATCCATCCATTTTTATATAATAATAACCTCTAACTGTGTAAATGTGTGCCTGATTACTTTTTTGCATTAGCGGTACTTAAAACCCATATGTCGTGGCACAGGGGTAAATTATTTTAATATCTTGTGTCCAATCACAAAAAGTGTGGTACCAAATTGGTAACACAAAAAAATTCGATTTTCTGACCATTTTAAAGTTATTCTGTCCACTTAAACAGCATCGGGAGTATTGCTCCCGATGCTGATTAAGTGCATAAAAGAGCTAGCTGTTTGGCCGGGTATTTATTAATCTCAATTTTTTTATTACACAGGGAAAGGATTGGATTCCACCTATAGTGTAAAATCCAAGTAATTTAACTGAAACGTATTTAAAGCGATGAGCGGTGGGGGCGGCGGTGTCAAAGAGATTACGCGTATTTAAAATTAAGTACAGTATTCAAATAATCAAGTAAAATTACAAATTTACTCCATTATTAATTTAAGTCAAAACTTGGACAGTGACTCTGAAAACTATGGATTCGATATTACTCTCGGTCATTTTGGATATTTTATTTCTGACCCCCTTCTTCCCCCCACCCTAGGCTGATGGGGGCTAAACTTGCATTTAAACGGTATCCGAAATGTCCTTATTCGTAGCAGTGACCCTGAAAACTATGGGTTTGACACTACTCACGGGCATTTTTATATTCACCCCTTCTTTCCCTCCTCCCCCCAATGCTGGTGGGGGCTAAACTTGCCCTTAAACGGCATCGGAAATGTCACTATTCGTCTCAGCAACACCGAAAACTATGGCTTCGACACTACTCTCGGTATTTTGGGCCTTTTATATGCACCCCTTCTTCCCCCTCCCCTCTCCCCATCGCTGATGGGGGCTGAACTTCCATTTAAACAGCATCGTAAATGTCACTATTCGTCTCAGTGACCCAGAAATCTATGGTTTCGACACTACTCTCGGTATTTTGGGCATTTTATATACACCCCTTCTTCCTCCTCCCCCATCCCCCCAATGCTGATGGGGAGCTGATCTTGCCCTCAAACGTCATCGGAAGTATCACTATTAATCTCAGCGACCCCAAAAACTATGGATTCGACACTACTCTCGGTCATTTTGGACATTTTTAATTACCCTTTCTTTCTCCCCTCGCCTCCCCCCCCCCCCCAATGCTAATGGGGGAGCTGAACTTGCACTTAAACGGAATCGGAAATGTCACTATTCGTCTCAGCGACACCGAAAACTATGGCTTCGACACTACTCTCGGTATTTTGGTCATTTTATATTCACTCCTTATTCCCCTCCCCCCTATGATGATGGGGGTTGAACTTGCGCTCAAACGTCATCGGACGTGTCACAATTAAGCTCAGCGACCCCGAAAACTATGGATTCGAAACTAATATCAGAAGTTTTCGAATATTTTTACATGTGCCCCCTTCCCCCTATGGGTGCTAGGGGTGTCTTACCTCCCCCCCCCCCAGTGTTTCTTTCTAGATTGTAAGTGATATGTGTACCAAGTTTGGCTGAAATTGCTCCGGGCGTTCCCGAGTGATGCTGGAACATAAACTCACACATTCACGCATCCATCCATTTTTATATAATAATTATTTTTAAACAAATGAGGTCTTGTTTGAAGGAGAAATGTCTGTAGTCTTAGATTGTAAAAAGATAAAAATTCTACGATCATTTTTTGCCGAGATATCGTAATCTGAAGTTAAAAAAACATAAAATATCCCACAAAACATAAAATAAAAAATTTTCTAGAATAAAATTTAAAATTTGGGCTTCGAGGTGCACTTTCCCATAGTCTGCACTACCCGCGTGCCAAATTTCACGGCTGTAAGTTTCACAGATCCGCCTGGGGGCCGCCCAGACACAAACACACACGCGCGCAAACATTCGCTTTATTAATAAGATGTGATGCCTATTACTGTAATGTTAAAGATGGGAATACGCTTCAAAGTTTAATTGTTTACTTAAAATACCTTTTTAGATGCCACAACAGAAATTGCTCGTTTCACCTTCAATGAAACTTCCGAAATGAGTTTTGTTCTGTAAGAAAGAAAAAGCTGGAGGTATTCCTAATTACAGATGGCGTTGCCGGGGATTTTCAGAATGTTTCTTAACCAAAATCAATTTAAAAATTAACACAGTATAAATAACATAGAAAAAATTGACATTTTCTATGTTATTTATACTGTGACATAACCCATGACATGGGCTTCGACCTTCTAGCCGGTCGGTTTAGGGACCCGCTCCCTTCAGCAATCACTGTCAGAGAATGGAAACACTAAAAAACAGCGAATCAAGGTATCTAAATTTTGTGGCTACGTATCCCACGTCCTGCTAACAGTCGCAGCCAGAAGTAAAATCTCCCCCCGGCGAGAAATTTCGTTCGGTCCAACCCTCCACGAATGGGCGAAAAATTCTTTCATCGAGCCTTCCCCCCCCCCCCCCCCCGCCTATGGGTGAAAAAATGATTCTTCATCCAAACCGCATTTGAAAGACCGCTAAGGAAATTTGTTTTGACATATCGTTCTTTAAAATTCAACTAAAAATCAAAATTTTAAGATAGAGACTTGAAATGAAATTTATATGAATGAGAAAGCTTTCATCTTCCAAATGATGTAAATATTTTCTTTGTAAGATAAAAACACGAAGAGCATCGACAGTAGATGCTATAAAGCGCTTAAATTTCTCGAAAAAGTGTGTTTAATATTTTGATGAAAATACTAGTCTGTTTTAAATTAATTTTTAAACAAATGAGGTCTTGTTTGAAGGAAAAATGTCTGTAGTCTTAGATTGTAAAAAGATCAAAATTCTACGATCATTTTTTGCCGAGATATCGTAATCTGAAGTTTAAAAAACATAAAATATCCCACAAAACATAAAATAAAAAATTTTCTAGAATAAAATTTAAAATTCGGGCTTCGAGGTGCATCTTCCCATAGTCTGCACTACCAGTGTGCCAAATTTCACGGCTGTAAGTTTCACAGATTCGCCTGGGACCACATACACACACACAAACACTTGCTTTCATTAATAAGATTTAATTATCCCTTCCTACAAGTTTTATTTGATTAATATGTGCGAAAGGAGATGCAATCTATTTATCCGAGCGCAAGCATACTAGCGCATACTAGGTCTAGGCTGTGAGCAGGCTATGAGTGACGCTCGCTTGCATTCTTTACAAAAAAAAAAACGATATTCGCCATGAGAGGTGTAGGTCGCAAGCAGGGCGAGTTCCCTCTGTTCATTTTGTCTTCGGACATATTTTATTGTGACACTGGCTGGCATTAGTCTGTATATTTTCTGTGAACTATAGCAATCGTAAATATGTCTTCGATAAATAAATATTAATTTAAATTAAATTTGTGCAGGTTTTTCTCCGTGTCAATTCATTAAATTCATGAAAGCATCATCCAGCTAGTTCAATCAGCAGTTTTCCTGAGAATAGAATGTCTGACGTTTTGGGTTAACCATCATCATCGCCGAGCTACTGCTATTAATATGCTTCATTCAACCGTCCAGTTTTCCGGCTCTTCGTCCATTTCCTGCGCATCGACTCGTTGAATAGATCTACGTAGTAGGCCTAGCTTCGTTATTCACCGTAAACGGATTCTCGTAGTCTTAGCTGATCTGAATTACCCATTCCACGTGCTACCAAGACTGCAGAAGTAATTTTTTCTACAATTGTTTGTATTTCCCAATAGCAGTTAGTAGTTTCATAAATCTTTCAGAAAATAAATTACAAGATTTAAATCACAATACTTTGTTTCCCCTATACTTTACTTGTATAAAATTTAATTTATGTAACTCCCAATTATCACGTGCCAAAACATTATCATATGTAATTTTAACACCCACTACTATTTTACTACCAAATTTCACTATCACAAACAAAAATAAACGATCTCAATGTAAGGCGTGTGGTCGTCACCGCCTACTGGATGCTCCAGCTGAAAGTAGAGTTACCACGCCAAGAGAAGAACACCAGTACGTCAAATTATAGCTAATCTTAATCAGTGACCAACTCCGGTGGCCTCCCAACATACCGTATGCCGCCCATAACGCCGTTCAATGAATGGAATCTGAAGATCTGTCAGAGAGACCTTGTTGTCTTCAATGAACAAGATCAAACGTCTACAGCTAGTACAAAATCACAAGAATTGAACAGTAAAGCAATTACAAAGAGTTACTGGTCCGGGGAATCACGTTTCCAAATACACCATGCAGATAGCAGGGTGAGAATATGAAGAAAACTGCACAAAAGAATGAACACTAAATGCATTGGCACAACGCTTCAAGCTGGTGGAGTCAGTTTTATGGTCGGGCTATGTTTTCCTGGCATTGTTTGACGACCCTTTTATTTGTGTGGAACTAGGTCTTAACTCTATAAAATTAGTAAATGTTGTTGCTGACCAAGTACATCCAGTCATATTATTGGTTTACCTCACTGGACAAAGATACCTCAAGCAAGACAATGCTCAATTTCTTAAAGCTCACAATGTCTATAGATGGTTTGAGGAGATTGACGAAGACTTCACTTTGCTTAGTTGGCCTCCACAGTTAACCTATCTCAATCCATTTGTGGGATGAAGTCGAAAGGGGTATGAGGCAGCAGGAGGCAGTACCATCTAATCTATGAGAGCTAGAAATTGCTGTTCATTGGATATGGTCTCAAAATCCTCAAGACACTACCAAAATCTCATAGAGTTCCCTCCAAAGAGAATCCCATCATTATCGAAAGCGAGTCTCACAATGATGTCAGAGTAGGTGGTTATAATTAACTGTCGATTCTGTGTATACCGAAAGCCCTTAGCGCCATGTATAGAGAACTAAAGCACCGTAACTTATAAGCAGAATTGAGAAGACATAGTTAATTCTGTATGAAACAAATGAGAACCTTGGTTAGAATCAAAAACGCCAAAACTGCATTTTTCGTAACGCTCCGAGTAACACATCAAACACTGTGCAAAGCAATGGATAAAAGAAGGCAGGAACAGAGGGCGTTTTAGATTCTGACATAGAAAACTGTGTTTGCATGTTTTAATTAACCTTGAAAAGCCTTCCCGTTTTCTTTTTTCTATATTCTGTGTGTTACATATGGCTTTATTCCGAAAATTAATCCATACAGATCAGGCAGTCCACAACATTACAAAGGATCAGGAAACAAAACAAAACAGCAATATGAACTAGAAACCAACAATAAAAACAAGAAACAAAATAAACTAGAAAAATATTCACAATCAAAAAGTTCAGCCAGAAAGAGAGTTCATATTGGTCCTTTCTATATTCTTTGGTTCGAAACATTGCCGCTGTCATACGAACGAAAAATTGGCCATGCAATAACTAATCCACATATTACAGTAATTTATCACTGATCATCGTAGTTTCCGAAGAGTCTTTTTACTGTTCATTTCGTAAACTATTCTGAGCAAATGCAGTTGTATAACATAATTTTTGACGATCTAAAATTCAGAGAATAAATATTTTAAAACTAATTAATTTCATAAAATAGGAGATAAAACCTGGAAGTTATTTTATATGGTTTCCATATAAAAAATAATTCATTTTCAATTAAAATCTAAATCTTTTTTTAAAAAATACCAACATGAACAGAAATTAACTGCCTTAGGAAATTAATCTGTTTAATATAGTGTCAGCAAGAGTAAATGTCAATGGCGAATTTTAGAGCGTTATATAAGTTAGCTTAATTGTATGATCAAGTGGATTGTTACATTGTATTTCATTAGATGTCAATGGGTAAAGAAATTAACTCTCTTTGCGTATAATTTAACTTAACTGGAAAATTCTAATGATTTTTAAATCTTTTTTAATTAAATGTCAACATATGAAAAAAATAACTGTCTCTGGAGCTTAACTACTGACTTTCAATGTTCATGATCTAGAATTATGAAATTTGAATTTAAGTAACAAACTAAAATCTATTTACTTAACCTAATCAAGCAATTAAGAATTGGAAAACAAAAATATAGCAACTTGCATTTGGCTATCGAAATACAGGTCAGTGGCGCTCCCAGGATTTAATCTTGGGGGGGGGGGGGGCAAGTTGAACGTATCAAAATATTTATGATGCAAATTCAATATTAATAATGCAATTTATATTTCTTTGGGGGGGGCAGGGCCCCTTCGTCAACCCCCTGTGTGTGCCACTGCTACAGGTAGCTCGCACCTGCTAGTAAACCTGGCGTTAAATAACAGTATCTCACTACACGCATAATCTTCCGCTAGTATCTGAAAACTGCATTTGCTACTAAGCCCTCCTACTAAAGTGACTTCAACTTCACTTGCTGGTTTTGTTAGTCGTCGTAGAGTTCATTTTACTTCATAAACCTAGCTTGATATCTACCCTTTCAAAACCCGGGGTAGAACTTCACTCTGATAAGCTCACTTCTATCTCCAATAAACAGTAGGAATATGAAATTTGAATTTAAGTAACAAGCTGAAGTTTACTGCTACTTGACCTAATCATTCATTTAAGAATGGGTAGGCAAAAATACAGAAACTTGCACAGGGCTTACAAAATAGTTCATGACCTCTTAATTAACCTGGCGTCAAATAAGATTATCTCATTATACGTGGAAACTTCCGCTATATAATTCCAGCATGTGCCACTAAGCCCTCCTACTAAACCGGTCTCACCTTAACTTTGCTGGTTTTGTTAGCCGTCGTAGAGTTCATTTGACTTCATAAACCTATCTTCATATCTACCCTTTCAACACCCGACGAAGAACCTCACTCTGATAAGCTCATTACTTTCTCTAGTAAACAATACGAAGTTTATGTAACATTTTCTAATATGGAATATGACTCCTTCTTTATGAGTCCTGACAAATAGGAGGCTAAAGAGGAGGGCGAAGTTTGCCGAAAAGTTAATACTTGAAGAAATTTACAACTGAAAGTTAATACCGTTTAAACGGGTTACCAAAATTGGAATGAGGTGTTTAATTTAAACAAAGGCAAGTATCATTATGTATGTAATGTAATTGTTTAATGCAATAGTAAGTGTAATTATGTTTAAAATTGCATCTTAAATGTAAAATTGTAAGAGTAATGTAATTGTTTTGAAATTGCACCTTAAATGTAAATTGTGAGTATATAATGTAAATCGTCATTCAAAATTGCAATATGCCCGTAATGTAATGGTAAAGGTTATTATAATTGAAAATGTAATTGAAATTACATCAAAAATGTAAAATTTTTAGTATATAATGTAAATTGAATTTGCAAATCGTAATATGATTGTAAAATTTAATAGTAAGAGTAATAGTATTTGAAATTTCAGCTTAAATGTAAAATTGTAAGTATATAATGTAAGTTGTAATTGTAAATTGTAATATGTTTGCAAGTTTAATTGTAATTGAAATTGCATTTTAAATGTAAAATGGTAACTATATAATATAAATTGTAATTGTAAAGCGCGCTTAGTTTGCAGGGTATGGATAAGATAAATAAATGTATAAATAAGTAAAGGGAAACAAAGAAAGAAACAGGGAACTGGTGTGGAAGTTAAGCGGGGTTGCCATTATAAATCGGTTAAATAGATAGATTAGGTTTGCGAATTGTAAAAGAAAATAATTACGGCTTGGTGGTGTCTGAGTAAGTCGCTCGCCCCTAGTCAATGGGTCCCTGCTGAGCGCATTGCAGGCGGGACAGCTTGGCTTCAATCAAATTTGCCTTATACGCTTACCGCTGTGGTCGGCGGAACCTTTAGAATTATACAAAGGCATCTGGTCGGCAGATCAGGTCCATAAAAATTACCAGAATAGGTGCTTAACCATCGACTGAGTATGCAGCGGCTGGACTTCAGGTTCACAATGCCATATAAGCTAAACGCTGTAGGCGGCTAATATTTCTGAATTATACAATGGCAAATATTCAGTTAGTTTGCTTTGCACCGCTTTATGAAAAATTCTACGATACTTAAAAAAAAAAAAAGAAAAAATTCAGAATTTAATTTCAACAGGGCATGTATAGAGTAAATAGCTCACTTCTACCCAGACTTGGGTGTATATAATTTGAAGTGGCACTCTATTTGAATTTGAAGCAAACACAGTTTATACATGAAACAATGTTTATTGAATTCGTTGCACATATAATTGGCTTTTACAGCAATAAGCATGCGTACTACTTGTACGGAATGTATAAACACAGCTTTCAAGAACAATATATTTTTATACTCACGAACAGTAAGTCAAACCAGCAGTACTGCCACGTAAACTTCTGGCCCGCTAAGCACTAGCGCAGGATAACACCTTTTCAACCTTAACAACCTCCCTTTTTTCTTAATGACGCTGCGTGGTATTTATACTAAGAGCGTATGCCGAAATTAGCATATCTGAAGCAGCTTCTTTAATTCACTCAAAAGTTCGATTCTTGTGAATCGAATCTTGTGTATACCTTACACATGTTTTAAATGAAGATGGTTTGTCGAGTTCATTGGAAGGATTAAAAGTAGCGAAGCTTGAGGGAAAAAACGACTGAAATCTGAAAGGTGTTAACTGGAATGAAAACTACAAAATAAATCACACAAAGGGGAAGGGTTTATTTTTAAAGCAAGAGTTTTATTTCTCAACTTTGAGTCCAAAATAGTAAGATAATTTCAAGTCCAGTAACATTCAGTATTCTGCTAACGATACAAAAAATATTCAAGGTTAAATCATAAAAAAACGGTCTTTATATATCGGAATATAAGAAAATCCCTTGTATTTTCATCCAAAACAGTTTTCACGTTTTTCTTAGATTTATTTCAAATTTGAATTCTTTATTAACATACTGAATAGAAAATATATTGTAAACTAATTTCTTAAACTACGTTCGCGTCAATAAATATGATTTATCAAGGACATGATAGTTATCAAAATATTTTCCAAGAATAGTTCAATTTGTTGTCAATGTATTGCAATAACTATTTTCTGACATTTTACTCGTTAACAGAAATTTACTTCGAATAGTTATGAATAATAATTCTTTTGTATTCAACTGAAAGATTATTTCCAGACAACCTTAAAAATATCACCATAAACCTTGCCAATTTTACTAAATCTGATATTTATAACGACAAACTAATATAACTACTATAAGGTAACTAAAGGACTTCACTCTTTGTTAAAACAGATAATTCCAAATAAAGTCTATTGTGCCTCAAGTTCTTGAACTCCATAACGACTCATTTCTTCAACAGCAAAGTTTGCCTTAATTTTTAAACCTGTAAAAAATAAGGGAAATTGAAGGGCAAAGTTCCCTGTTGACGTCCACGTGTTTATTCTTTGCACGGTACATTTTATGGAAGATGTAAAAGTGTTTTCATTTTAAACTTCCAAAATATGTGAACATGAATACAGATTAATAACTTCATAGAAAACGTTCTTCTGTACATAAATATCAAGAACTTAAAAGGAATGAGACTTTTTGTTAATACATCCAGAAACCTGCTAAGGCATAACACTATCTTGTTTCTTAACCACAAACAAATTATTCAAAAGGAGAAGAATTTGTTAACTTAATCGAGATAGCAACTGAAATGCTTTTATAGAAATTAATTTCAAAACTATTTGTTAAAATATGTTTACTCGAAATCCGGAATTACATTTTTATAAATGTCTAAAGATTCATTGAGAGGTTTAAAAAGTTTAAATTAAAGTGTTGAAAAGAATAACAATTTAGATGGGCTGTGTGTAAAGTTTAGTTGTTATGATGTTTAACTTATGACTTTAACTTTACGAAATAGTTTAACTTTTAAATTTCCTTTTCATAAGTTAAGAGCTTTCGTGCTTGCTCTGTTATAAAGTAAAAACTTTTGAATTTACTGTGTTGAACATAAAAAATCATCATTGGAATATTCTAACTGAAATAACTTCTTTCTTTAATGTTCTTATTAATAACTCTTTTGAGTTTAAACAGAGATAGGAATGATTTAAACACTGGAAGTGTATTACTATGGTTGGTTAGTTTTTGTATTTATCGTTGTATCTTCCCACGTGACGACTGAACGGAATTACAGCACTGATAAAGTAGTAAGGTTTCGAAAAGCTTACTCCGACCCCCCTCGTGAGATGACACAGCAAAAATCACTACAAATGACCGGTCGCCGCCACAGCAACCAGCTTGACGTCAATTAGCCACGAGTCCAGTCCCTCGGCACCATCCAAACCCTCGTGTCCATCAGGGCCAAGTCCTTCATCTAATTGCTAGTTCAGCTAACGTCCCTATTCTCTCCCCCTAACGTCACTACAAATCAGAACATCCAGGAGACAAACCGTGGAATTCGTCTTTCCCCAATTGTTACCCGTAGAAGGGAAACCACCACACCGCCAGACATCCAGACCCATCCCCTCACAGGGAGGTCACTTTATTAATTCAACTAGAATTACAAACAATATTACATCTTATAAAGACAACTGTTCAAATCGAACAGAAAACATAAGAGAACCTTATCGAAAACAATCAACGATATTATGTATAAACTTTGACACCATTCGTGTCAGCACCCCCGATAGTAATACTTCTTCACTACTCGTGCAGGAAACAATACTATATAATTTCGAAGTTCATTACAAACAATAATTTTCACCAACAGATGAGATCATGCCTAGCCAGCGCTAGGTCCGTGACTGTCCATAGTCCGTGGAGGCTATGAGCCTTTCCACCGCGGCTTTATAACTGCAACAGCCAACATTCGTCGGCAGATGGTCAACTTCCATATTCAGTCCCGTTCTAATTTAGCGTTTCTCGCAACTTCCACTGGAAGTTCCCTTCTTACATGGCCCATCTCCATGTTCTTTCTCAGCGCAGACTTTGCATTTCCTTTCGTTTTAGCAGGTCTCAAGTATGTTCATTTCTCTAACTTCCTCATTTTGCCTTTTTAAGATTTTTAAAAACTCTTCACTTTTATTATACTCCTCTTCGACATCGAACATTACAATATTCGGATTTTTCTTTTTCGGTATTTTAGTTTCATAATCACAACTTAATTCAATTATGTCATGAAACCCTCCTAAGAACGTTTCAAGCTCCTTTTCCGTATCAACTCCCACAGTCATACCACCTTTACCTGCCTTTCTACAGGTCTTAATACCTATACCCAATTCCTCGGGTTTTATCTTCATCTTAATTTCCTTTTCTGTGTCCTCAGAGTCCTGCTTTGCGGTGGGTATGATTTCCACCTCATATTTCTCATCTCTCTTAAATTGTCTCTCCTCTTTCTTCCTCTCTATAGGTTTTGCTCTTACAGCTTTCGCAAAGCTTTTACCCTCCTGATTCTCGAGTACACTAATTTTTCCCCTTCAAGAACTGTATAATTTTTTGCTGTTCCGTAATAGAGTTTACAATCTCAGCAACATCCTCATTTATTTCCCGTTTTTGATCAACCGTTAATTTTGACGTACTAATAATATTGTTAATATTTAAGCTTAACCAGATCTTCGGTTAATACTCTCATTTCCTCCCACTTTTCACTTTCAGACTCCATTATTGGCGGCGTATATCTAACAAATTTTTGCCCCACGCTCCCCCGCCGTTCGCAGTCTACCTTTGATAAAGTGGTAAAATACACTGAAGTGCCACTGAATTAGGGATACCTACCTAGTAACGAGTTGGGCCTCCTCTGGCCTTGATAACGGCTGCCACACGACGAAGCATAGATTCAACAAGTTTCTTTAAACGTTCCACGGGAATGGCTTGCCAAATATTGGCTAAAGCTGTCCATAATTCAGTAAGGTTCTTTGGTGCTGTGTGATGGCCTTTCACGCCTTGTTCCAAAACATCTCAAAGATACTCAATAGGATTTAAGTCTGGGCTTCTAGGTGGCCAATTCATGACAGAGAAGTCAGATGAATGCTCATCCAACCAGCCAGTAGCCAACCGAGACTTGTGAGAGGTACAGTTGTCTTGCTGGAAAACTCCATTACCGTGCGGATAACAGAACAGCATAAACGGATGGAGGTGATCACCCAGCAACTCTACGTACCGAATTGCATTGAGAGAGGTTGGTACACGCACCAAAGATCCCAAACTGTGCCACGAAAAAACACCCCAGACCATGACTGAGCCACCATGCCCTTGTACAGTTCCAGCCAGGCATGCAGGATCCATGGCTTCATGAGCCTGACGCCATATTCTCAGCCTCCCGTCGGCGTTTAGTAGTCGGAATCGAGACTCATCACTTCATGCTACTCGTTTCCAGTCCTCTACACTCCAGTCTCTGTGCTCTCTTGCCCAGGCAAGACGTGCAGCCCGATGGCGAGTATAGAGCAATGGTACTCTCGTAGGTCGACGGCTCCCGAAACCCATACGGTGAAGCGAGCGTTGCACAGTCCGTTTACTGACTGTACGACTTCCACCGTCATTAAACTGGGTGGGAACTTGAGCTAATATTTGGCTTCGCTGGCTACGTACAATACACCTGAGCCGTCTCTCACCACGCACTTTCAAGGCTAATTGTCCTTTGCAGTTTGCCCGATCGCTAGTTTTTTTCCCACCATCCATGTATTCTTGGTATACTCTTGACACTGTCGACCTTGAAAATCCTAGCTGTCTGACGATTTCGGAAATTGAATGGCCCATGCGTCGCGCACCTTTACGATTTGTCCGAGATCGAAGGCGTCTAAATCAAGCAGTTTACCCATACTGGCAATTCCAACAACTAATTCAGAACAACCACAGTACGCGGTATATATGCAGTTACCACAGCGCCCTCACTTGCGCATACATGATGCGCAGTACTACACAATTTACATAGGCTTTGCTATCCCTAATTCAGTGGCACTTCAGTGTAGATGACCCTGAAGTAAGGTACCAAGACGTCAATAAAACTAGAAAAATAAAGGTTTTTGTAACGATCACCTGTTGGGTATTGCAATCCAGACCATTACTCCTGGATTCTGACTCAGTTTCCAAAACGTAAGACAAAACCCTTCGATTTCAGGCAATCTCTCATTCCTTATAGCAGAGTACCAAAATTTTGCATATATCATCGTCCAAAACTGCGATACTCTGTATTTATGCCTAAGAAATTTACATTAGGCCAACGTATACCTAACATATTTACGTAATGATTTGATACGTTTGACACATTTCCCCTGGGAAATAACCCATGGAAATCCCGTCCATGAACCCATCCATAAGATTAACCATTCCATCCATGAAGAGTTATTCAGTGCTCATGGAAAGTAACCCATGGGCATTGGATACCATCCAACTTCTTTTTTTCATATGTTTTTAGAGAACTTATAATGAAGCAACTTACAGAATTTCTCCACTTACAGAAATAAGTTATTTCTCATACCTTAGACGTTCTTTACAGTTGGGGTACCCAAAGAGTTATTTAGAACGGAGTATTTTTTTTAACGGAGTATAAATTGTACCGTAAGTGCCCTTTTCCGATATTTCTCCCTATTTTAAACACTAAATAACAAGAATAATGATAAATTTAATTACTTCATAATTTAGCGATTATTTTAGTTAGTCTAAATTTTGAATTCGTTAGGTATGTTACTTGAAAAATAAAACATGCACACATCACCGGTTTACATCAAAATTAAAGCATCAAGGCCGGCAGTCGCTTCACCAAAATCTGTTCCAATCATATTATCGTTACAAAGGCAACAGCCTTTTGATATACGGATATATGACTAATATTCCATGTCGTTGGTCTCAGTAGAGAAAGAGGGAATATGTGTGGACTATTACTAAAAAGAATATCTCTCCTGGCATCCCTGGAGTGGTTCAGGTAGTGGGATCTTAACCTCGAATTTAAAAGACTCGGATTTAAATTCCAATCCTAACAGATGATTGTTATTAATTTTTTTAAACACATTTTGAAGCTTTTTCATCAATAAATGATTAAGTGAGATGTCTCTAATTTTTCCAAGGGGCTTTACTTTTTAATGAGTATAAATATAAATAACTAACTAAATTAATAAGTAAACATAATATCGTATTTCGGACCATAAGACGCACCTTTTTACATAAAAAAAAATCGACTTAAAATTGGGTTGTGTCTTATGGAAACATTAAAATAACATGAATTTTTTATTATGTACATTATATATCTCTGTGGCGTTATGGCAGATGTTGATATGTCCTAAAGTTCAATTTTATGTTTTAAGTTGATATGTCACACTTAAAATGGGTTCTTTAATGTGGCAAAAGCTGAAAGCGGAACTATGAAATAATACGAAGTTATTCGTATTAGCAAATGCTGTTATGTATAAAAGAGGTAATACTTGGTCCCTAATTGGACATTTTAGGCCCTAATTGAAAATTTTCATTGAAGACCAGCCATATGCTTGAGGTTGAATATGAGTATTAAATAAAGAATATTTGGATTGAAAAATTTAATTGAGTGATTTTACATTTCACAACAAAAGTTACTTTTTTAATTTACCGAAAACATGAAAAAACGACATATCAGCATCTGCCATAATGCCATATCAACATCTGCCATTTAGACAAATCTATTATATATATATTATATATATTATATATATATATATTATTTATTATATTTTATATATTTTTTTTATCTTTATTAAGTAAAAAATTTAAAATTTCTTTATATGCCTAACAAAATATAAAATATTCTTTTCTAAAAATCCTCCCTTAAATTTCAGGAGCGTCTTGTCGTCCGGTGCGTCTTATAGTTCGAAAAATTTGATGTGTATATATATATATATATATATATATATATATATATATATATATATATATATATATATATATATATATATATATATATATATATATATATGTGTGTATATATATATATATATATATATATATATATATATATATGTGTATATATATATATATATATATATATATATATATGTGTATATATATATATATATATATATATATATATATATATATATATATATATATATATATATATATATATATATATGTGTGTATATATATATATATATATATATATATATATATATATATATATATATATATATATATATATATATATATATATATATATATATATATTCTTTCAAATATCATGCGAATAAGATTTCTTTCAAATTGAAATGGTTCTTGGTTCTATTTTTCTGAATATCCGCGTGCCTAGGAAATATCATGAAAATGGCCTGAATCAAAAAATTTAGCAATGACTTTGAGGTTTTCCCAACTGCAAATCAGGAAACCTATTCAATTTGTATGATAGTGCCTTTGCTTGCCGCTTCGCAATGTTTTGAACTGGGAATTCGCACAATGACATGATATCGGTGTAGGTGGCACCGTCTGCTTGCTCAAAGGCAAAATCATTTAAATACTTTGATTCCCTGAGACGGAAAAAATTTTACCGTCTGGTGGAAGGAAATTTCAGGAGAAATAAAAGTTGGCTCCGAGGTCTTAAATTTTTTTTTAGCATACGGCTTCAGAAAAAGGTATATTTCTTTATCTTTAATAACATAATGAAACACTCGACAATTTAATTAAAAAACATTCTTATTTTAGTTTATTTTGATCATGTTATAGCCAATTTTCTTACATTTAAAAGTTTAATGCAAACAAAGTTCTTTTTTCAAAATTTTGTGGTAAGCGTAATTACCAGAATAAAACAAATTTCAAAAATTGAAAAATGCTTATTAAGACAATATTTTTGAATTTTACAATTAATACATCTCTATAACAATCAAATTTATATCGCTTAAAAAATTTAATAAATTTATGAAACTGAATTATTGTGCGTTTCGGGCATTGTTATAAAATTTAAGATTTTTAAAAATATCTTAAACACGTATTTATAAATTATGTATAATTATTATCCTAAATATTGGTAACAACTAAAGATATAAGTCCTGGGAAGGAGAAAAAAGAATTTATTAAGGAATAAATAAAATTTTTTTGTTGTGACTTTTATCACTGGAAAGCATTTTAATCTTTATTAATAAAATTTTTTTGTAAATACTATTATCAACATCTTGGTTCAGATAAAAGTTATTTTAAAAGCTATTTTTATTATCTTATCATTAAAATGTAAATAGATTATTTTTTCTAATTTTCTGAAAAGAGTAACAAAATTTCACATGATTAAATAGTGGAAAAATGGACTTTAAAACGATATTTGTGTGTTTAGCTTTCTTAAAGTTTCTGCACAGAGAATAAAGGGGCTTCCCTTCTGCTATTATGTACTTCAGTAAAGAGGTATTCCCTTAACAAAACCACAAACTTTATTCATCAATTCTCTGAAAGGGAAAAGATCCGGGAAAATTATGCCGTTTATTAATTCTTGTAATTTATAATACATGAAAACGTTCTTCACAAACATCTATTCTCTGAATAAACCTTAGAATTCGAATAATATTACAGTAACATTACCCCCTTACACCTCCCACGCATTATCTAACATATGACAGTACGTTGGAAAGAGAAGAGTTCACTGGTTGAGCGTAAAAGTTTTGTAAAGAATTTCTTGACTTTTCATTTCATTGGCGATTCCAAGAAATTGGAGTATAAATCGTAACTGCAATTTTATTTTTCAATTCATACCATTGATTCGTCCTATTTAAAGTTGTGGGTAGAAAGAACTGAAATCAAGGTTGAAAAAAAATATTCCTGTTACTAAGAATACGAAAAAAAAAAATGTCATTCAGGAATATCGTCTCGTCTGTATTATTTACACAAATGTTGTTTGGGTTTTTATTTTTTCCCCTTAAAGTTCATTCCTACCATCTGTCGATAGAAAAAAGAATCTTTTGTTTACATAAAACAGCCTAACTTTCAGAGAAATCGCTCTCTTATGGCTTTCAACAAAAAGCATAGAGGGAGTTTACTTTTTCAATTACCAAAAAAAAAAAAAAACCCTCATTTCTTTTTAATTTAAGGTGGTTCGGATGAAGTGCATAACTCCCACGTAACTTCTAAGGTCTTTAACTTGTAGAAATGACATTCTTGGAATGTACAGTAAAAGACATGCCTTTTCTTGTGGCAGGGACCGAAGTGCATTAGTGCTAAGCATAACATATGTGGATGGTTAAAAAGTGACACATTCATTTCACTTGCACAGGTGAGATTTGTGTTTGAATCGTTATTATTGATGATACACTTTGTTGAAGCTGTTTCAAAACTTTTTTTGCGGTAAGATAACCTAACTTATCCGATTGTTCTTCTACTTGCCGCTTGTGCCTCTTGTGCGGGGTTGTTCTGTGCGCCTGCTGTGGGGATTTTCTTGCATGCACTGTGCGCGGGGTGGTTGCTTGCTTTGGTCTTTCCGCACCGGCGGGGTTTTTCCAGTTGGGTTTAATTTCCAGGTCGGGCCTGCCGTGCGCTTCTTGGAAACTTTGACGCTGTTGTTAAATTACATTATCAGTTGTATCTTCTACTTAGTTTTTAAGCGTTAAGCCCTGATCTGTACTAACCCCACATCAACTCTTTGTTGGGATAAGTGCGGATGCATTTATTGGGGCAAATGAAGAAGAAATTCCCCATGACATAAATTGTTTTTATTTATGTTCCACATTTGTTCATTCATTGCTCCATATTACAACTGGTCATACACGTGCATCATCATCATCACGTAGAAATGTACTAAAGAAACACGAAAGTTCTTAAACTAAAATAACTAAGAAAGTTAAAACAGAGGACACAAAATACTCCATAGAATATGATGACGATATTTTCAGTGTCAGAGATTTTGAAAAAGAAATTGAAAACTGGGATTCGTTCATGGGAACGATGGCAGTCAACCGTGATGAGGACTAATTTAAATTTAAAAATTGAGAACCTGGCTGTTTGCATTGGGCCCTACGTTTTTTCGTGTTTTTTTTTTTTTTTTTTTTTTTGGGGGGGGGGGGGGTGGAGGATTAAATATTCCTATTTTGTGAAAGTGAGAACCCCATCATGAAATTCATGAAGAAGAGTGATAATACTCACGGTTAAACAACTTTTTAGACCCTATACAAATGCGTCAGCAGTTGAGTGAACAGATGGGATACTCTTTATTTTCTCCCTCCTACAAAAATAGTAAGATGAGGAGAAGATATGTTTCAAGTAGAATTCTCGGGTTACAATTTACAGCAATATTAAGTCCTATTTTTGTTCCTTTAATTTTTGTGAACAAATTTTTTCTTTCCAAGAGGGTTTATCACTTGGAAGTAGACTCTCCTTTCAATAACCCACCAGGCGCTTGCAAAGGGATTAATAAATTCTCTTTTCTGTCTCTTAGCACCATCGATCCCTGTCGTAGGCTCAGATTAGGGACTTTCCCTACAAACCTATAAATTTGCTTCTGCTGACGTTTTAAAATGTCTCTTATGTGAGGCATTGCTTGATCTATAAACAAGTCCTCATTTCGACTTCCTACAGAGTTGTCAGAGTGATACTTTTGAACAAAATTTTATAGTTCAACGCAGTTAGAACACACATTTCAGCATGTGTGACGAGTATCGAAGCAATTTTTTCGAGTCGAAATACGACGAGTAACGAGCAAAAGACGAGTATCGAAGCATTTTTTCGCGTCGAAATGCTACGAGTACCAAGCAAACGGCGAGTATCGAAGCAATTTTTTCGCGTCGAAATGTGACGAGCACGGAGCAAACGACGAGTATCGAAACATTTTTTTCGCGTCGAAATGCGACGAGTACCGAAGTAGACGAGTACCGATGTATGACTGTATATGATTATTACGAATGGGTCTCGTGTTTAAAGCGCATGTGGTGAATTTACGTGTCACATGTATCGCTACATCTAAAGCTCTGCTTTTAACCCTCCTGACCTTGGTGACGCTAAAATCGCAATCCACTGTTAATTTCGGTTAGTCACGGCCATTGTCGTGTCGCCTTTAATTTATAGAGCGTCTGAACAGCGGGAAACGATATATCCACGTCGAAGGAATTTTTTTTATGTATTTCAATGTAGGAAGATGTTATTTTGCCAATTATGCTTCTAGCAAATACTGTTTGTAAGAAATGCTTATCACTAAAATAATATTGATTCTAGGAAATGTTTCATTTTCTAAATTGCCTGTATTTTTGTTAAATACGATTTTTGCATTCCCCACAAGATAATAAATAAATATATTTTCTTTTTTCTTAACTTATTTTGGTCCAGTATTTTTCTTTATATTACGTTAAAAGTTTCCGTACTACCAACCTATCCAAGATATAAATTTCTGCCACTATTTTGTACAGGAAAATACGAAAATCGTCCATAGCTGAAGGGTTAAAACCTTTCAGTAGAGGAGAGCGAAAACAACCAGTCCTTTTTATTCATTCCCACAAGGACGTTTGCATGAATGAAATTTGAAAAAAGCCGGGAGTTTTAAATCCTTACACTTCTTTTGAGTCAGTCTTTTTTTTTTCTTTAAAGGGCCAGACGGCGTTGTCCGGTTTCGGATTAATTTCCGGATTCTTCCCCTTCTTGACGTAATGTTCAAGGTGAGACGCTCCGGTTTGTTTGGGATGATGCAAATGCGGTCTACAATTAGCGAATTTCGGGCGAAACGTCTACAGCGCAAAACACTTAAATTAAGAAATGTGTCGGGGTAGAAGTAAATGAAAGAAACAGCAGCGTGTTTAGAAAGGTGCAAGATACATGGATGGATGGGCAGTGAATAACAGATGTTGTATGCCACATTATAAATACAGGGTGATTTTTTTTTTTAAACTGACACTACTCAGAGCCATCTGTAACGCGATCTATCAGCCGGAATTACACCAAAATTGATAGAGGGACTAAGGACGACATGGGAAAGAGTTTCCGTGAAAAACAAACTAGTTCCAAAAGTCGCCGATAATGGACGATATGGCGCTGTGCTTGTCGGAACACCCGAGAATTTGTATAAAAGGCAAGTAAAACATCAAAATGCACATTCATGACTACGTAGTCGACAGGAGCGCCAGTACTTTCAGCTGTAAAGATCGGTACGGAATTTATTGCGCCTTCGCTTTGCAGAAGAAAGGGCCATCAGTCGCGTTTGCCCACTTGCATTGCCACCTCGCTCCTTGAACCTAACCCATGTGACATCTTTCTGCGGGGTTATTTAAAGTCTAAGGTGTGTTTTTGGTGGAGTCGCGAACTTGGCGGTCCTGAACATATCCCGAACTTTGATGAACATTCCTGGTGACATGTTACGCCTGGCCGTTGAGAACGTAGTGTTCAGGATGCAATGTGTCGTCCACCAAGACTGTGGTTCCTTTGAAGGAGGGGGATGTGAATTTGCTGCAGTGGCTAAAGTGGTGATGCAGTGAAATTTCTTTGTTATTCATTTGTCTGCTTACGACTTTTTCGGTATTCATCCCTTATCTTCATAGACCGAAACACTGGCGCTGCTGTCGACTACTTAGTCGTGAATGTGCATTTTGATGTTTTACTTGCCTTCTATGCCAATTCACAAGTGCACCGACACCAAAAGCGTCATATCTTCCCCCTATCGGCAACTTTTGGAACTAATATTTTTTCACGGTAACTCTTTCCCATGTCGTCCTTAGTTCCTCTATCAATCTTGGAGGAATTCCGGCTGATAGATCGCGCTACAGATGGCTCTGAGTAGTGTCAGTTTTTAAAAAAAATCACCCCGTATATCTCTGGCTGCGTCAATTGTTACATTCTGTCTTTTTAGCAATAATCTGAATTATGCGGTTTAGTTCATAAAAGGAAATTTTTGACTAAATACGCCGTCCTCATCGTATAGGGGTTAGCGTCGCGAACTTCCATGATGTGGAATCGGGTTCGGATCAGGGGTAAAGAATGTACGTCCCCATGCTGTCGCCTCAGAGGGAGCATTGTTTGCTCACCTATATGAGGCTCCCACAATAAAGTAGTCAATGAATTCCCAGTGTAAATGGGTCATTATCCTCGGTACAAAGTGACTGTCACGTTGGAAAAATAATGACTAAAGACGTGGTATATTATCAAGGCTCTAAAGTTTAAATTGAATCAGACATGAATTGTGAATCTAAATATTTATTCAATATTCGACTTACTTTAACAACTAAATGCTTGTATTTACAACTAATAACTTGACTCGCAAAAATCGTACCTACGATTCATATCTCGAAGAATATCGTAAAATAAAATGAAGTCTTATCTCTAAATCTCAACTTAACTAACTTGTAGTTCAGAACATTAGGATGAGATCAAGATGTCAGGTTTAACCCTTTGAGGGACGCCGTTTGCAAACGTCTAAATCTAGTCTTTTTTTCACTTGCATTCAATGTACTTCATTTAAATGAGCAGAAAAGGATTAGTACTGCCATCCGTTATCAGTTTAAAGAAGTAAAAACATTTTGCAACCTTTAATTGGAAAATATTTCAAGATCCTTTAGGTTAAAACAAAATCGGAAAAAAAAAACCTTCGCCATGAAAACTGGAGGTTGTTGCAACTGAAAGGGTTAACAAAATTATTTACCATTCACCGCTCCTGCTGATTCCTTGCGTAAACATCTGTTTTCCTAAACTGGTATCTTATTAAGTTGTGGGGGGAAAACTTCTTGAAGAGTTACTGAAATGCTTTCCATATAATCGCGACAGGAGAGTGTCATAGCGACATGACAGTAGTGTTACGGCCAGGGACAGGAGCATTGAAAAGTACAAAATAAAATAAAATAATTGTTAAATGCAAGAAAGAAACAGGGCAATAAAAGAGAAGGAAAGAAAGCCATAGACCGGAACGAAATTTAGAGATAGTGTTTGTAGCAATAAATAGAAGATAAAAGTTGAAGAGAGTGAGTTGCAAGAAGAGAATAAAAGAAAATGTATGATGGCTATAAAACAGCCCACCCTGCTTGAATCCAAAGCATGGGAAAAAGTTAAAACTGAGGGAGAATTTATAAATCCCGCCCTCGATGCGCATTGGTAAAAGGGGATTGAGGAGAGGCAGCACGGACGAATGGCGATGGCATGATAATTTCCAGTTAACCAATGGAAATTATAAGAGGCGGAGACATTAGTAAGAAAATATATGAAATAAAAAATAGTGTGTAGGCAGAGAGATAACCTGAGAAGTGAGAGTCAGTCAGAAGTTTGTGAGAGGTAGAAGTGGTGTCAAGGCATATAGACGTATTAGTAGAGAGCAGTAAAAATTCGTGAACCGATGCTGACAGTGCCCAAGTGTCCCGTGCCGACTGTCTGCAATAAGCGACGGAGCCGTATTCGAGTGCAGTAAAAGTTTGGACATAGAAGTTGTCGAGCGCCCAGTGTCCCATGCCGAGTGTCTGCAATAAGCGACGGAGCCGTATTCGAGTGCAGTAAAAGTTTGGACATAGAAGTTGTCGAGCGCCCAGTGTCCCATGCCGAGTGTCTGCAATAAGCGACGGAGCCGTATTCGAGTGCAGTAAAAGTTTGGAGATAGAAGTTGTCGAGCGCCCAGTGTCCCATGCCGAGTGTCTGCAATGAACGACGGAGCCGTATTCCAGACAAGAAGATGTCCGAATTCCGTTTGATGATAAAGACGACGAATTCATCATTACGAGTGCCAGCTGCCCAGAGGGATTCAACCGTCATCTGCTGAGGTACCGACTTTGCGTTTCCCTTTTATATCGTATCATTGCTTCTCAGTGCGTAGTCATAATAATTAAGATAAGAGCGCGATGAGTATAGTTTTGAATATAAGATGTTGAGTAATAGACCGATAATTCGTACCAACAATTTAATATAATGTTTTGCATATATATATGAATTAAGTTAGTAGGAGTAAAGTTGAAAATAATATGTATAGAGGCAGTATGAAATATTGTTATAATAAGTGAATGAATCAAACATAGGTGTCGTAAAGAATTAATTTAGTAGGAATGACGTTATGAATAATGTGTAAATGCCGGAGGAAATATTGAGTAATTTTGGAGTGTATTATTTATGTGTGTTAATATTCAATAAATTGATTTGTCAATATAACCAGAGTTATTTCCATTATTTGGGAAGCACATCAATGTACTAGCCACAATCATGAACCAATAAATTACTAAATCAAAATCATAATTAATAAATATAATTAATATAAGAATAATAAAATAAACTCTCTCCTTCCCAATAATTGTTATATAATAATTTAAACAATCACGGTTACAGAGAGCAAACTTTTTTAAACAAGCTAGGAACTAAAAATAACTGCACTCTCCCATGTTTTAATATCTACATAAAAAATAAATTTCCATAGCATTTACAGTCAGTAGTCGTACAGAAAGCAATACCTTCGTAGATTTTCTCTCAGATAAGATTCCAGTTCAGAAATTCGAATAAATATCTTACTGACACAAACAAATTTCGGCATCTAAAGCCGCTTTATGCATACTTTCTCCGACTGACTGAGCTTACGTGCCCAACTCTTAAGATTTCAATGAAAGAAATCGAGTTATTTGAAATTGAGATCACCGTAGCACTGGGGGTGTTCGCTGATATGTTGCTGCTGTTGCTAAGCTGCCTGGACCAGAAAATGCTGGACCAGGTTCATGAGGCTCTTTCGTGTGAGCACATGGGGTGCAACAGCATCCTTATCTTCTGCAAGCATGCTGACGGGGATACCTAAATGTTATTAAACTTCCTATTAGCTCCTATCCCTAAACTTTCCCTAAGTAAAATGACAGAAGCTCCTCAGATCATTTCAGTTTTGTTAAAGCTCGTGGATTAAACGGACATCCTCTATCCTCCAATCACTTTCTTTCTTACTTCTTTCTCCACTTATGCCATTAGCATTCGTCCTTTCCCCAATCACTAGCAAAATCGACTCCCGAGGGCGTGGCCCAGATGAAGTCGAGCACTACTCATCATGTTGAGCTCATGTTGAGGGATATCTAAACAGTTCACAATACGAGAAGGATTAGCAGGAACAGCATAATAGGGATAAGGGGGGAAGACATTTGTAGAGTTTTCGAAGCGCATATATTTTGTATGGCCACTCCGAAGACGAGCCAGCGCAGACAGTGTAGTTCTCGGACCTCTAAAGAGCAAGGCCAGACAAGGGCGTTTGGCTGAATACCAGAGATGAGCAGGAGGCTGTCTCCAAAAACTGTATAGACTGATCTTTAAAACGGATTTAGCCTCCGAAGCAATAAGGACATCAAACAGGGGCAAAGCCTCTAAACAGCCCTCGTTTGCTACTAAGTCGGCTTGATAGCTAATATGTAACACAGATAACAGTTTTAATACCATAGGAGCTGATGTAAGTTTGTACCATGAGAAGTTTCTTATTCCAACAATAATTTTGAGTACATAAGAAATACCGAAAAATTATAAATCAGGCAACCGACCTAGAATTTATATGCAGTTACGACGGAGTGAATGGATGCCAAACGTTCCTTTATTTTCCTTGAATTTACGAAAAAAATAATCAATTTTCTTAAAAATGGGATTAAAAAGTACCACCGACTAGGATCTAAAAAGGCGTTGCCAGGTCAAATTTTCCTACAATCCCAATTCCTTCAGTGTAATCTATCTATCATAAACGCCTATATTTATAGTAGTTAAAATTCAACTGTTGAGATTTTTAACTAGCATGTTGTTAAGATGTTAAGCAACACAGAAAATATAATGGAAGTTATATATATGTGTGTGTGTGTGTGTGTGAGTGTAAGGATAAAATATGGGGGGGGGCGATCGCGCGAGCTTAAACCGGGGTTTTGTTTAGAAAGAATAAGAATAATCAATTAAAGATGATTTCAAATAATGGGAGTAAATGCATTGAGGTGAAAATAGTTTTAAGGGTTGGACTTGATTCATTTTCCGAAGATCCACAAGGAGAAATCTTAAAATAGAAGTATAGCCTTGAGCTTCGCGCTAAGAAAGAAAATGTACAATCTTGCATCGTCAGCAATAGAACATTCTATATGATGTCATGCATAAGCAATGAGCGTCATAACGCGTCAGTTGAGGCATGAGTAGTTAATTAAAATCTTATTAACAAAGGCGTTAATCTTCATGGGAAAGTAGGAACGAGAAAAGACGTGCTGCCGTTGGGCGAACGGATTTTAACTGGGATTGGGCGTAGTTTTAATAATTTGGAGCTGGGAACGTCTAAGGATTTATGAATAAAGTTCAGTGTGTTTAGAATGGAGTTATCTTTTTATCGTGTGAACTTCACTGACTGCATTACTTGCATGATTCTACCCAATGTCCTCGCCACCGGATCACGGACTGCAAAATGATTCTCAGGTTGTTTGGAATATTACATTAATAAATTGGGCGTGAAGAACGAATCCGTCATAAGTCACCCAGGATCTGCACTTGTCGCATGGATTCCCCCAAGAAATTTCATCGTTTAAGCAAAAAAACCGGCCTGTGATCATCAAATTTCTGTGAGTCAAATTGAAGTCAGTGATGTCTGTAGAAGTGGAATGGTATAATTCCTCACGGTGTGTGGCCAATAACGAACGTATTATAAAGGATGCAGAGGCAGGGGTAAATAGAGGCTAGTAAACCAATAAAAAATAGAAGAATAACTGTCAGTGTGGCCAGTGATAGCGATCTAAAGTCTAAATTTTCAAGATGGATGGTCGTTATTTTATGGCCCACAGTAAAAACGTCAGATGAGAAGGGTCAAAGTTCTTTTGCAAAATAAAATTATGGTGGGGGAGGTACTTCATAGACTATGGACAGAGTCGACAGAGACTGTTTAATAACGAACCAATTGGGGCAGGAACCACGGAAAGAAAATCAGCCCACTGCCCAATGAAAGTGAGGGGCGGGCCAGAATGGCCCCCCTGTAAACAGACAACAGCTCCGCCAAGGACGGAAGGAATTGGACAAGAAGAGATCGATCTAAGACTTGGTTCCTCAGAGTTAGATGATAGAGACTCTCGTCTGCCTAAGAGTCTTGGAGAAGTGCGAATATCCCGCTAAGATGTTCCTATACTGGGGATGACTCTGGGTACTCGTCGTCGATGCTACCATCATCGCTGCATACATCAGCTGTAGTAAG